>DWPV01004736.1:0-13222 GCA_018251915.1 Urbanus proteus proteus
GTGCCCCCGGGAAGGACGGCGGTATGTGTGGCCACATGCCGCCGTGCACCAGATGGTGCGGCGAGCGTTGTACTCGCCTAGGATTGGGCCCGTTGGGGCATGGTGCCGGAGAACTTCAGTGGAAGGTCCCTTTGGAGTGCCTGGAGTCCTCTTATGAAGCGCTGAGGCGGCCGACGGGGGGTTTTAGTGCGGTAAGAATCCCACATAACCCGGCGTCGCTCCTTTTGAAGGTTTCCCCCTCATCAACAAAAAAAAAGTTCTTACCGCCATGACTACTTTTAGATTTAAGCAATTTCTGCTTTTCTTGTGTGCGTCTTTGTGTGTCCGTGCACTATACAAGAGCAAATCCTAGTGTGGGTATATGATGTTAAAAATGTACAAATAACAATAGCGTCATATTGGTATTAAGATTAACACAGCCATTTCCAAAATATCTGGATAAATGTGGTTTATCCAGTTTGTTTCTATACCCAGTGTCTCTCAAATTATTCCAATTGCTTAACCGAAGCACGTATGGAAGTTTTGTTTCAAAGTACTGAAAATTATGGGTCAAGTTTGGATAACTCTGGATGAAATTGCCAGATGTTTCTTTGTTTATTATTAAAACGTCCCTTAAACTCCATTACTTATGTCTATTTTTTTATATGAACGAAGTAACAAACGAGCATGCAGTCCACCTGATGGTAAGTGGCCACTGCCGCCCATGGTCATCTGTAATCAACCCTATATAAGATCATGGTCCTACCTGAAGTTGACCACTGATGTGTTGCATCTGAGGACTGAGCTGGAATGTCTCGAATAGGTATATCTCCCTATCCACACCCTTCAGACCAGAAAACAGCAGTGCTTAACACTGCTGTTATAAAGCAGTAATCACCTATTTCTGCGGCGGTAGTGCCGCCGGAGTCGAATTACATAGAGTCCTACCACTTTCAGACAGAAATAGGTATAGCGTTGGTACCGCCGGATTATTATTCTAACCCGACCTTTTTTATTTTGTTAACGAGGGGGAAACCTTCAAAAGGTACCCGACGCCTCGGGAGCGACGCCGGGTTATTTGCGATTTTTACCGCACTAAAACTCCCCCGGTGGCCGGCCTCGGCGCTGTGAAGAGGACTCTGCGGTCTCAGCAAGGAACGCCATCCGGAGTCCTCTGACCACGTTGCCCCATCGGGCTCAGCTCGGGCGAGCGCTGCTCTCGCCGCACCGTCAGGTGCACGGCGGTGCGACCACACATGCCACCGTCTAAGACTCCAATCCTACTTCGAACTTAAAAAACTTAAACGCTTTCTACAGTCATAGCCCCACAGTATTATTTTCTCCTGTGCCATGGACACATATACACGAATACACAAACACCCAGACCCAGAAAATTCATCATTTAGATGTCTGTCTGGCCGGGAATCGAACCCATTGTACGTAATGTACGTCAGATCAATAAGGTAACTGTTCCGCCACGCGGGTCGTCAACACTTAGATCTAACTATACTTATCAGGTATAGGTAGGTGCGCGGTATAATGAGCGGCAGTGGCCAATTACCATCAGGTATAATTGTTTTTTGTATTAAACAGGTAGAAAACTTGCAAACAGTCCAGCTGTCTGTATGTAGTGACAAGGTGATAGATAAATTCCAAGGGGGTTTGTTTTCATAGGACGCAGTGGCCACTTAACGTCTATATCATTCTACTATTGCTACTTCTATTACGTAAAAAACGAAAATAATAATAGTATGAATCTTTCAACATCACATAAAAAACTTATTCGTCGGGAATAAGAAAACCGGTCAAGTGCGAGTCGGTTTTAAGCATTAAGTTCGGTACCACCGCACAAAAAAGCGGTCTATAAAACTTTATCAAAACGTGAAATTTTTAATTTGCTATTTCACTTATACGCACTATAACGACATATAAAATTGCATAAATGACCGTCTATACAAATGGTCAAAACACATACAAAATACAAAAAGATTTTTTCTATATTATTTTGACAAAATAACTTCACTAGAAACAATTTCATCACCATCTTCTAGGTATATTTAAAAATACTGATTCCTAATCTTTTAAACATGACAAAAAAACAGACGAAGTAGGTTTAATAATAAGGTTAAATTATACACGGAACCCTAAAAATCAAAAAACATAAACTACACAAAAACAATCTTAGAAATCGACCGCCGACATAATAACGATAAAATAACCGCAGGTAGTAATGGGCGTGGGTTCGATTCCCGTGCGTTTTTTTAACACCACTCCCAACTACTGGATACTGGTTTTTGAATAAGATGTAGATCGTTAGAAATTTAAATAGATAAACATCGGGATTCCACCGTTCGATTCCCAGTAGATACAAGTATGTTTCATTCCTTCCGGGAATTTAAGAACAACGGTTTAAAAAGTAGTTAAATTAAACCCTTTTTTATTGCTAGTTTTCTAGTGATGTTATTTGTGATTAGTTAACGTCTGGTTTGAGTCGTTAAAGTTCTAAGTTTTAGGTTCGATTCCCGAACTGGCTGAGTGGTAAAGGAAAGTGTACTCTGGGTCTGGGTATGTCACAAGCTTTGTGTGTGTCACAAACTAATTACTTTTAACAGTTTCAATAATTTGCAAAAGACATAATATTTTGACTGCTACGCTGTGGATACCTGGTTTGTTCCTCGGCCAGTCAAAACTAAATAGTGAATTTAGATATTCGTTTCGGGTTAGAATAATTTTTGTATCCGTGTTTGTGTAACCATGACACTCACGACACAGGAGAAAATCCTACTGTGGGGCTACGAGTACAAAATATTTTGGAAGGATTTATTATTATCCTAATTATTATAAATGCGAATGTCCGTTTATTTCTTTGTTTGTGACGCTTTCACGCCTTAACTACTCAACCGATCGTTATGAAATTTTACACACACATAGCAAAGGATCCAGAAAAGAACATAGAGTTCCCCGATAGAGTAGTACATAGATTCATCCCGAAAAAAGGTACTACTCCTGAGGGATATAACAGTAACTTTTATAGCTATCACCTACTTACTTTTATACCTACAGCCTCTTGATAGGAATGAATTGCATTTGTATTATAATTAAAGCATACAAACCTAATTATTATAAATTTAGAGAGCGAAGCCGCACGCAAAAACTAGTCATTTTGTAAAATTTTAAAATCGTATCTATTTCAAAGTCGGTACTTTTTAAACCCAATATCCATTACAGGAAGATAAACGTGTATTGAATTAATTACACCCAGATCTCGATACTTGACCTAAAAATCAAGTCAACATTTACATTAGAACAGGAAAATCGCGTAAAACCAGTTACGATGAAATATTTATGGATGGCGATTGATATTGACGTTGAACGAGATATCTATACAAATAAATAAAATTTAAGTGTCTGTTTGTGATTTCAAAAAAGCTTTTTTCTGGTGGCGGCCACATGCGCGTGCCGCGCGCTCTAATGCTTTTATCCAAAATTAAAGTAGCCTATATTACGCCTTAGACCTTCAGCTTTATTCCAGCCGTTTAGAAGATTACCTTAGCCAAACAGACAGACAGAAAGATAATAATTACACTTTTGTTATAGGTATCGTATATACTTTCATATGCATTGAGTAAAAAGTTGTTATTTTGAAATCACAAACAGACACTTCAGTTTTATTGATTTGTATAGATCAACGCAACTTTATTATACTTCTATGGATTACTAATCCAGATGACTATGCCTTCCTATATCCTAAAGTAAGCAGCAACTTCAAATAGGTAAAAACGAACAAAAATGGCCAATTTATCTTTCACTGCACCTTCCAGATTGTTTTAAAGCCAATTTGATTTACCGATTGCGTCTGTTCCAAACAAGCGAAAAAGAATAAAAGAAACGAATGGGAAGAAAAAGAAAGAAAGATAAACTGTATTGTTTTTTACTGTCTGCCTGGAACCGTCTATGGGAGATTTACCGTTTTCACCGACAGAGGTCGTAAAATGCTCTATTTCTCGGTAATTCCCCGATGAATCCGTTTTTTGTAAACTGTAGTTACCAGTATGTAGTTTTTGAATAAAACTGTAAAAAAATATGAAGGAAAATAAAAAAGTTTTGTGAACTGGTGTTACTGTACGTTAAATAAAACTGTTAAAAATAGAAAAGGAAAAAGGAAAGAGGAATGTTGATTTAAGGATTTTCATGGAAAACGACACACGCTAGTAAAAGGCTTAGATGTAGAGTTCCAGATTTGATTCTCGGCAAAGCAATATAAAATCAATGATATCTTTTAATCTCGGTTTTTGTAACCTTTTTACATACTAAAGTTGTGTTTCCTTATTATTACCTACTCAATCCTAGTAAATAATACTAAATTCTGGCTGGACATTGAACCCGGAATCTGTCCTACTGTTTTGAATTTACTGTACAACCAGTCGTTAAAACATTTGCATTTTATTTATGCCAATAAAATTTTAATAATCGTCACATAGTTGACTAATTATGGAAAACATGAATTTGTACGTATTTTTTCATTGATATCACTAAGCATGTACCAAAATAAAAAAATAAAAAGGTACTAAAATTTCTATGCCTATTTAAATTTAGAATTTCTTACATAGTTTTTCTCATGATTTTCTGTGGTTTTTATAATGAAACTCGCTCATGCCCCTGGCTCCACACGCGTTAAATTACTTACAACCCTTCCTCTTGAATCACTCAATCTATTGAAAAACGCATCAAAATCCGTTGCATAGTTTTAAAGTTTTAAAGTAGCATACATAGGGACAGACAGCGGAAAGCGACTTTGTTTTATACTACATATGTTAATAACACGTGGTAGTCACTCGTTTGTGCCGTTTTTATACATAAAACAGACAGTTGGAAAGGAAATATAAAAAGAACACTAAAATCTCAAAATTGAGTGAAATACTAAATGTCCTGTCATCTAATTGATTTCTTTGATCTTTGATAGAAAGATAAGGCTGACTACAAATGAAAGCCATTTAAATTCTATATGAAATTAAATTTAACGTTTATTACTGATCCATTGAATTACATAATGAAGGCAACAATCGAATATGCTGTCCATAGATAAGTGTTTATTTCATATAGATCAAATCATTGCATGTATCAAACAAAGTTGCTTTCTGGTGTCTGTCCCTATGTATGCTTAGATCTTTAAAACTACGCAACGGATTTTGATGCGGTTTTTTTAATTCATAAAGTGATTCTAGAGGAATTCAGAGAGATTCATATAAACCATATGCAATTTAAAGCATGCAAAGCCGCGGATAAAAGCTAGTTTAATAATAAGTCATAGAACGATGCAATGTTATTTCATCAGGTGGAACTCCTCAAAAAACGGTGTATCTTATAATCTCTTGGTCGGAAACTTGAAAAATAGCAGTAATAACGTTAGGTAGGAATAGACATGATATTAGGTACCGTAGACAAATATTAAAGGTTCTAGTACCTTAATAAATTACCTACACTGGCTTCCACACGCAATAATTTTTTATATTAATAATACATAAAAATATATATTTGGCAAGTCGGTTTAACCGTTGTCAAATTATGTTTTGATAAGATACAAATAAGCATTTAAAAATTGTTATATTAAAATTAAAAATAAACAAATCAATTTAATTATTATCTAGAACGAAATAGTTCAACAGGTGTGCACGTCGCCTAACGTCTGTCATAAAAGTGAACATCAAAATCAATTTCCTTTTATTACTACTTTACGCTTCCATCTTCAAAGCTATAAGCTTTTTAGGGCTTTAACTAATTAAGTTTCAGCTTTGAGTTTTTAGCCGAAAAAAAGTTAACTGCTATTTTCTAGTCAAAAAGGCTTACTTATGCTTAAACCCCTATTATAATTAAAGAGGGACTTGGGCTATAGTCTATATTAGCAAGAACGTGGTAAGGAAGACATACTTATCCAAGGCGTTCCAACTTAGTACTCAAAGGTAGCATCTGTGATGACCTCAGGTAGGACTGTGAGCTTATCTGGGGTTGAATATAGTTGTCCATGGGCGATAGTCGCCACTTACCATCAGATGGTGCATGCTCGGTTGCTACTTTAATCTTATAACTATTAGTATTATCTTAAAAACTAAAAACCCTCTTTTTCAGCTATCAGGCCCTATATTTAAAAATATATAGCCTATGTCACTTTTTTATGTTATCGAAGTAGCAAACGAGAATGCAGTCCACCTGATGGTAAGTGGCAACTGCCGCCCATGGACATCAGTAATCAACCCCATATAAGATCAAGGTCCTACTTGAGGTTTACCACAGATGCGTTGCTACCCCTGAGGACTGAGCTGGAATGCCTCGGATAAGTATACCTCCCTAACCACACCCATCAGACCAGAACATAGCAGTGCTTATTACAGCTGTTATAAGGCAGAAATAGGTGTGGCGGTGGTGTCGCCGGAGTCGAACTACACAGAGTTCTACCACCTAAACCATCCAGTTCTGTCACTGTGACATTTGAGACGAATCCAACGACACCTCGTATGTTAATTATCAAGCTGTTTGGACTGTAGGGTGTGCCAAAGAATTATACATACCTACATACATACATACGCTCAAAACATTACTCTCCTTCTGACGTAGTCGGGTAAAAAGTTCAATATAAGCTTTTAACGCAGTATTTACTAAGTCAGTATGCATTCCCTTCCAGTATAAATATAGGGGAATCGTTTATTATAGGTATGTTCTACTCCCCTGCATTTGGATGCTATTTCTGAAGCTTAATGTATTTCTGTGCTCCCTTCGCATATTGCTCTCGACATCTGGGGAAGCATCGATTACAAAGACGCCATTAAAGGAAACCACGTTTGACAAAAAACACAATTGCATAGAACTTCAGTACTAATATAAAAAGTAAATAACCGTGAACAGATTAGTACAATCTATACAAATAAATAAATATAAACGCGTGAAGTGTTCGCTTAATGACTGAACTGAACGTTGATCTATTTTGAGATGTATATAAAAATGAAATTGAAGTGTCTGTTTGTGATTTCAAAATAACAACTTTTTACTTAATGCATACGGAAGTATACACGATACCTACAAGTATAACGAAAATTCAACTAAAAAATCTGTCTGTCTGTTTCGCAGAGGTAATCTTCTAAACGGCTGGAACGATTTTGACGGGACTTTCACTGGAAAATAGCTGAAGGTCCAAGGAGTAACATAGGCTACTTTAATGTTAGAAATTAGAATTTTTTATTTTGGAAAAAGCAAAGCTCATGCGGCAACCTTCGCGGGAGAGCGGGATGTTACCTATTTCTTTTAACGCGGATGAAACCGCGGGGATCAGCTAGTCCAAACTAAACGTGTATGCAAAATTTCAGCTCAATCGGTTTGGGTTAACTGGTTTAAAAGTCTTTGCTAGATTCGATTCACACATACAACCAAACTTATAAGGCAGGTTAAATACATAACAATAGGTCTTTTTAGGACATAGCTAAGATTATATTCTTTGTCGTGGGTGCCATGGACACACAGACTAAATTCATCAGATGTCTATTTGGACGGGGATCGAACCCGGGACCATTGCATGTCAGATATTGAAACCACTCCACCACGCGGGTAATAAAAACAAAAAAACTTCTAACACACCGACAAAGATTATAATTAAACATTTAAAATAAATTAAGTAGAGCTCTTTATAAATTATTAGACATGTTTGATCCAAATCTAATATTAATAGACCAAACTAGTTTAAATAATTTTTGTTTTAAATTATAATGAATATAGTTTGAGATCATAATTAAAGACAAATCAAACTCAATGGATATTGGACTTTATTAACCTTGTATCGACTATGACCTTACGAGGTAGATAAGTTAATTATACTCATAATAGAGAAAACATTAAAATCTTGATTAATTTCTTTGAATAATTCTGATCATTAAGATTTTTTTAATGAATTGCTGAACGAAATTGAGAACTATGATATTCTGCCTAATTCTTGTAAAACTTTCGGAATATTATAAACTAGTTTTTGCTCGCGGCTTCGCTCGCGTTAATGTGTACATGTATATTCGCATTTATTTTTTTAGGTTTGTATGCGAATCTAATTCATTCCTATCAAGAGGCCGTAGGTGTAAAAGAAGGTAGGTTATTGGTATAAAAGTTACTTTTCTATCCCTCCGGAGTAAGTACGTTTTTTCGGGATAAAAAAGTACTCTATGTATTTTTCTGGACTCCTTACTAAGCGTGTGCAAAATTTCACAACAATCGGTTGAGTAGTTAAGTTGAGTAGTCATTCGCATTTATAAATATAGTATTATAAATATAGTATAATATTATGAATAAATGGATTGTAAAGAATGGTTTGTGGGGTTAATAATTGTTCACTTCTGTGTCAGCCTTAACAGCTGTATTAAGCGCTGCTGTGTTCGGATTTGAGAGACAAATACTAAACCGAGGCGTTCCAACTTAGACCTCAGGGGTAGCAACGGACAGTGGTCTACCTCACGTAAGAATCTGGAATGGGTTACAAATGTCCATGGGCAGCAACACCCACTTACCATTAGGTCCACCTGATGAATGCAGACCACTGCATGCACATTTTGTATACTACATACATATGTGTTACGTATGTGTATCTTTATTTTTTAAATAGGATAAGACTTTAAAAGGATTATGTTACAGCCATGTCACACTTGCAACGAACAATTTTATGCCCCAATTCACCGAATCCATTCAAACAATGTGTATTAAATTATTGAAATATATCATATACTCAACTCATTTACAAAAGTAACATATTATAATGGAATGTTTTATATCCCAGTGATTTTATCCTTTTTATTAATACAGCGTAGCTGATCGAAATATTTTAAACTATTCTCCAACTCGTTACAAGTTACGCCATCTATCGTTAAGTGAGACAAACTTTTTCACCTACGATTCTACGAACTATGTAGTTGCTCGCTACTTGCTTTGCGTAGTGTATGACTATTGTAGGTAAGAGAAAACCCGGCAAGCTGTTCCAAGATAAAAAAGGTAGCTAGATACTATGACTATTTAACCTTTTTTTATAAAATAATGTATCAATCCTGCATGCAGTCCATCTGATGGTAAGTGATCATTATTGTCCATACAACTGTAGTTAATTTCTCGTAGAACAGAAATCTATCCGAAGTCAATCACATACGTGGCTACTTCTGAATACTAATATGGCCGCCATAAGTAAAAATTAAAGTGGCCTATCTTACGCCTTACATCTTCAGCTATCGTCCAGTTACAGTTGTGTCAAAATTGATCCAGCCGTCAAGAAGATTATCTCAGCCAGACAGGTATACAAAAAAATGCATTTTTGTTTTAGGTATCGTGTACTTTTATATGCATTAGGTAAAAAGTTATTATTTTGAAATCACAAACAGACACTTCAATTTTATTTATTAGTATAGAAATAGATAAAGATACGTAAAAGGATTACAATCAAAATGACCTTGCTTTAAATTCCAAGAAACCCACCTGTTTCGAAAAAACGACAAAAATCGTTCATTGAGTTGAGAGACGCCGCTGAGCTTTTTTGGATGTTTTTGAAACCAAACTTGTTTTGAATTTAGGGCTGTCGACATACTAATAAATATAAAAGGACACAATCATTCAAAACAATAAGACTAACATGATCATGTGACTAACATGATGATTAATAAATAAAAGACTTCAATTTTAAAATTAAAAAATATCAGAAATAGGAACATTCATAACAATATGACTAACATGATCATGTGACTAACATGATGATTAACAAAAAAGAGACTTCAATTTTAAAATAAAAAATATCAAAAATAGGAATAAATATCTCACTAAATCTATGTCTTAATCTATTAATAAGATATAATTATTTTCTGAAGTTGATTACAAATTCATTGTCTATCAGTTACAATTTAATTTGATTTTAAATTGTTAAAAAACTTCTTTAGTACTCATTTGGTGGCAGTTTTCTCTCTAGACTTTATACGCATTGAGAAAGCTCTTTTCACTATATAGTACCTTACCTTAGTACGCAGTTTGGACATTATGCTTGTTGGACACCATTTGTCATTTTGCATTGGACATTATGATATTTTGCTACTATTAGTCATTTTGTAATTATGACATTATGTATAATTATATGATATGAATGATGAATTAGATTTAATTACATAAAATATCAGTACCCTACTCGTCTAATTAAGTAGAATTCATTATTTTATTTTATTAAACCCATTTTTTCTTACCGACCCTCTTAGACCCTGGGAAAGGTTCCACACAACAGGTGCTACGCTACCGACCAATCTTTTGTTTTTATCTTTTATCCTTTCTTTTTTTCTTTAACTAGGTTTACCACTGAGACGAATTACGATATCGACTGGTGTGAGTTTTGGGTAGTGTGACTAATTATGTTTGAAGTCAGTAGGTAAGTAGGTGGATAATCCGTTCCCTTGCGTGTTTAACTTGGTATTGGTAATTTTAATCCGATTGCAAGAGAAACGGTTTTAAATGCGCGTATGTTGTTTGCTGGAGAGAGAGAAAATTCAAAGCAATAAAAAAATTAAAAAGATTTAAAGGGCTATTTCAGGGAAATTAAATAGTTATGCGCATTTCACAGAAACCTCTTATCAAATAGTGTCTAGCTGCTATTTTGTATTTTTTTTAATTCGATAATATTAATAGAATATACAATATATAAAAAACAATATATAAAATAATATACAAGGGAGTAAATTAAATACAAATAATATAATATGAGGACACGTTGCAGACATTAGGCGGCGGCAGTCAACGATAGTCAGTGATGGTCACTTACCATCAAGCTACGACAATCGACGACGGTCGTTGATATGAACTCACCGTTGGTGGCGTGTTATCAGATAGCTTAAAAGAATAAATAAAATTTTCTAATACATATTTTATAAATTATTATACGAGTAGATGTCATAGAATCTATAAATAATTGTGACATTAATAGGAAACTGTTTAAAATGTGTTACGGAAGCTTGATAACCTACATATAGACACATTGCATTAATATTAACAGCCTGCCTATATGTATATTTAGAATATCAGTTATACTCTCGCTCTGAGTACGTACTTTACAAATGAATAGGTATAATAAAGAGTTGAAACAAATTTCCAAAAACTGTACACTGTTACAAAAAGTTGCAAAGAGTTCCACTTTAAATAAATCAATAGTTCTATAGTCTCTTTATCGGTATAAAGCCCTAAATGTTATTTTCATTATTAAAGTCCCAGACTCTACAATTTTGCAAAATAACTAGATGATTATCTTAATTTAAGCTTTTTTTATTTATAAATAGAACAGTCGACAGCCAACCAATTATACTAATTAATATTATTACAATATTGTTATAATATTATAAGTTAAATTAAAATAAGCATAGTTACCTACTATATGTGCTAAGAAAGCATTTTATTAAGAAGGTGAAACATTATAATTGACAAAACTAGATATTTAATTACCGCACTATTACAGGTTGTCTCTTAATAAACATAATATTACTTACTATGAAAGCAAAATAAAAAATATTAACGATATACAAGGTAATTTAACCTTACGCTCTCTATAAAAATATACAGCTCTATAACACTAATAAACTAGAAAACAAAACACTCCCCGTTAAAGCTATAATTACTTAAACAGTATATAACCGTACGATACCATAAACAACAATAACATACCATAAAACAGTTAATCCAGAAAGTCCCGTGCACAACACTAGCAAGCACTAAAAGTCACAAAATCTATTATTAAAGACCGTCCCTCTAACGTTATGTTAGCCGGTTCACTTTAAAAAAAAGAAAATAAAAACAAATTCGCGCCGTTCGAAATTCGAATCGGATTTGACATAAACGATATACGACCGCGACACGTGAAGCTCAGACAAGTACTGTCGAGTGGCTATGCTTTCCCGCCCTCGTTCAAAGACTAATAACGCAGACGGGACTATTAACTCCTTTTTACTACGATTGTACACATTTCATTCGCTGACTTGTTTGCAATGCGAATGTCAAGCTTTTTAGAATTGTAGCTTGTAATATGCCAGTGTTAGTTGATAATTATTATTAATTTTAATTAATATTGTAATGTTGACGAAAATTTTAAGGCGAATACAAAAAATACAGTCGTTATAAAATCGTTAAATTATAAATAATTCAAGTACCTAATATTTTTAACTATTTAAAACTGTTCTATAGTAGTTAGTAAAGGAGGATTTTTAAATAATATTTACTTTTCGATTTTAGAATAATATTCTATTTTATGAGTGAAGTGGTAGAGCGCCATTTGCTTTTCATGCCTAGTTTACAATGATCCTCTTGCTGTTTGATTAGTACTTATCTATTTCTTTAAGTTTTTAAGACTATTCTGTACTAAATTAAGTAGTAGTGCATTAGTAGTAGTACTAAATTAGTAGTAGTATACTATAAGTTATCAGAAAATTCCTTACTCCCAGGATTTTTTTTTTGCTTACGTTACTTAAATAAATAGATTACTCCTACAATTTTTGATCATTTCATTTAATAAAATCGTAAAAAGATTGGACAATTTGTCACCTAAAACAAAAGAAAAAACACAATATTTTCTACCAAATTATTTTAAATTTAGAAATCTAACTTTCAACCATACATCATGTCGCCATCGATACGATTACACGTGACGTATACATCTTCCATCTCTTTCTAACTCATGAAATCGTGCTTATTTCCTTCCCTGTCTCAGCACTGCAGTGCTTTGATTCTATTTAATCTCGCGGTCTTTAAAGTTTCAAAACCTAGCGTAAAGGTCTGAATATAATATTTGAAAGCAATGTCGTGTCTATAAATAAATATACTTTGATAACATTTGTAGACACATACATATGTAATTGTTAAAACAAATAAAATGTCTATCTAGCAAAGTAAATAAGCATGCAGTTTGAAGGTGGTAGAATCCTTTGTGGTTCTACCTGGGAGGTACCATTACCGCTATGCTTGCTTATAATAACAGTAGTGACAAGCACTACTGTGTTTTTGCTTGAAGGTAGAGGTCGGAGACATACTTATTCGAGATGTCCCGACCTAGCCCCTGGGGTACTGCAGACAAGATTTACATAGACAAGACAGATTTTGCAACCTATACAAAAAATAAAATTGAAGTGTGTGTTTGTGATTTCAAAATAACATTTTTTTACTCAATGCATATAAAAGTATACACGATACCTATAACAAAAATGCAATT
>DWPV01004737.1:0-13222 GCA_018251915.1 Urbanus proteus proteus
CCAGTGAGCTATACTTTCACCCCCTAAAAGCTTTTACACCTATTTCAAATCACCCTGTATAACTAGCTTTGCTAAAGCTGTTTGTGAGTTTTTTCTTTATTTATACTAGGTAAGTACTTATTTCCTATTACTATATTTTTTCTCAGTTATGGTCAATGCAAAGATTTTCGTGTCAAATTCCTGCTGTTATAATGCAGAAATAGATAATTATGGTAATAGTGCCTTCTAAGTTAAGCCATGTAACTTTTGCACTTATTTTTATAAGCCATAATGTATGATAAATTGTCCTCTTCTTAAACTTTTCTTTGAATTCATGTATTACCTACAAATAGAATGACATTCCCCAACTCCGATCTAATACACGAAATTAAAGTTACAAGAGAAACAACAAACAACCAATCTCTATTGAACGTTACTCAACGGTATTCAGTAGCAATTCAGCAGAAAACACATTGAATTTTTAACGTATGTGGGCCAGCAAGCCACCAGGTTATTCAGGTCGCAGATGACAATGCGATCGGGCAAGCCGGAATGTGCAATCAGCGAGCTAACAAATACAAGCTATTGGGGCCATTTCCTCGAGGTCAAGAATAATGATTGAAACGGACTGAGGGTAATTTAATGGAACGAGGAACAAGTGACATTAGTGACGCAGTGATTTTTTATTAGACGGTTTTTGAGGGTAACGGAAGCTAAAGGAAACAACTATTACCTAATGTATGATGGTGGTAAGGTGTCCCAAACGGTAAGAAATAGATTGATGGCGTCTATGATCGACTGAACAGTATAAGTAACTTTATTCTTGAGGTATTATGTATAGTTTATATATTTTTGTACTTTTAAATACACTTAGATAATAATAATATGTAGGCTACCTGATGAGTCATGGTTACATATGTGGACATTTGTAACATGAAAGGAGCTATCCACGCATCACAGGCTATGAAGAAGGTCTCTTATTACCCTGTCCTACATTAAAAGACTTAAGGAAAGCCCTAGAAAAAAGTTTAAGACACAAGGGAACTAGAAATAAGAAGTGTAGACATGAACAAAATATGACGAAAATCTCTCGTTAAACAGTAACAGATAAACATAAAGCTCTTAAATAAGATAAATGTACACTGTAAAGCAGTTCTCTTTAACAAAGCAAGCATGTAAGTTTCTATTGACAAAGTTCTCTACTGAGCAGTAATTGTTGTTGTTGAACAGTCCCTATTAGTAGTTGCAATTAGGTGTCGCATGCTGAGTACCTACAA
The DNA here is from genome assembly GCA_018251915.1 of Urbanus proteus proteus. NCBI lineage: Eukaryota > Metazoa > Arthropoda > Insecta > Lepidoptera > Hesperiidae > Urbanus > Urbanus proteus. The sequence continues at coordinate 1,257 of DWPV01004737.1, forward strand.
TTAAAACAATTAAGCTTATTCATTACCCACAGCTAACTGTGAGATATAAACTGGTATTTAGTTGTTTACTATTTTATTAATAGAAAACATCGTAAGGAATTCAACAAATCTAAAAAAATCCAAGTTCCAAGACTTTCGAATCCTTTGTCACAACTCTCGGAATTTGTGTATTTTTTCTATAACACAGAAAGAAAATCATCATCATAATAAAAAAAACTGCTAACCTAGACTTGTCCAAAAATGTCAAGTTCATGTATCCACACTTGGCTCCACCTAATAGTGTCTGCTAAAACACTTTTGAAAGATCTGATAACGAATTAAATAATATTTTTAATTATACTAGCTACTAAAAAAGTAAACATTCAGCAGATTTAATATCAAGTAACATTAATATTATACTTGACTTCAACATTTAAGATCAAGCTGGCAAAAGTTGTATGAAAGTTCAGTAAATGCCAGATTTGCATAATACTGCATAACAACATCCCGTCCTTTTGAAAGGTCCAGGATTCTCGACGAACGCTGAATAGTTAAAAGTTGTGCTTTGTAGCAACAGGAAGTATTCCGAACTTAGCAAATGATACTTCCCAAGTTTAAACTTCCAAACTGGAAATATTTTAAGAATCCTTCTGCCCAGTACCTTTTTTTAATTTGAACTAGTTCTTTTTCGATGGAAATTACAAGAATCCTTCAAAAAATGAACTACTGACGAAAGAATTAAAATGGCTGAAGAAGTTTTTGGTTTATACTTGCCTTATCCCAACGGAGTAAGTTTGCGTTGTTGCTCTTGAAGTTTTGAATAAGTTATACAGTTACTCCTTCCTCTATTCAAATCGGTCCATACATTTCCATCTATCTATAATAAGGCAGGTGAAGCGTACATTCTGAATAGTCCTGCGGCTTGCCTACATAGTTTGATCTGCAAGTTATGCAACGTTGAAGAGACTTGAGTAGTTGATCGCGTGGAATTAATGCGTGGTTACCTGCTTCGGATAGAATGTTAAATAGTCGGTCTTAGTTGTTATTAAATAACAGCAAGTAAACATTACCAGCCTAAACAATCCATATCTAAGCTTGGAAGTACCCCTACCAAATTGAGTCTTAAGGAAGAATTCTGTATTGCAGTTGTAACTCAGCTTGACTGAATACTCTATTGGACTTAATTCTTCACGCTGAGAAAATAATTTCAATATGTAAGTAATCTAAAAGTCCTAACTACGTCCAAGGTGTTACTTAATATAAAAATATCTGAATGTAGAATTTGAAAATATATCTCCTTAAAACTTTGTTTAAAATGTAAATTTTTCGGAAGTTAAAACCCTTATCGTTGCGGCGAAAGCATTTTCACCGAAGTATTTAACTATTCATGACCATGTTTCACCACATGTGAATTAGGTCGATATTGGAGAATTTGTTCAAAGTTTGGGGAGTTGAGTGCAGCCATCGATTCCTTATTTTATTGACCTGGGAGCTCGTTTTACATCTGATAGAATACTAACGAATTTAATAAGTTACATTTAGAAAGCAGATATAGATTTGATATTATAGAAAAAGTAGCATAAGTAGCGTAAATGAGCATGCCGTCCATCTGATAGTTAATGATAATTGCCATAAACATGATATAGACAAACATTAACATCTATAAACAACTACAGATAGGGTTAGTCCTTGATAAAGACTAAGTGATAATAAGTAAGATGAAGATAACATAGGACTAACTTGTAAGGTCACGTTATCTACGTATATCTCACTTCAAACCCTTCAAACGAGAACAAACTAGCGTTATAGATATAGACGTGACTGCAGAATCAAACTACAGACGGATTTACGACCATTAAATGAAATCGAATGTGTTCATGGATAATTTAATATTTTTTTAACTCACGGATAATAAAAATATACAGTCGGTGATAAATAACGAAGAACGGAATTTCAGACTTAAGTAGATTAATTAGAATAATAAAAGACTTCAAAAACAGTAAGAAACCTAAATATTAACTTTAAGGAACCATCCATTAATAAAGTATGTACGTATTGTATTATACATCCAATAACGTGAAGAAAAAAATTTAAAAGCGATACGAAAAGCTTACTTACATTCAATAAATTCAAGCACTTAGCAGTCGATTTCACAATATCGAAATAATTTAATAACCGATCTCCATCTGATTCCATTAAGCCAAGCGCAAACTGTTTGCTAAACAAAAATCAAAATTCAATACAAATACTCCCTGTAGCCATTACGCCGATGTAAATGGAATCGGAATGGCGGTTTATTGATGACGCCTATCGCTCATCGAGGATATCCAATTTCAATAGCGGAAAGTTCAAAACCTTCCAATATCCTCAAATAATTTCAGAAATAATTATGTTAAAAGGCGCTATCCAATCTAGCGGTAGAAGGTAATAGAATTAGCTAATTGACAAGTCGATGAAGCTACGATTTATAAATCGTAGATCATATTATTATCTAATGGTCTACATTGATAAATTTATTAATAAATAATATGTTGTGATATCTACAACGCATAAGTTTTGATAAATAAAGTTTTTATAATAATGCTTTTATCAAGCTGTTTCGTTTTAATTATGTATTCTTGTCAGAAAAACCTTTCATTTCATACAAATATTATGTAGGATCCAGAAAAAAAAATCGTCGCATCTTGTGGCGTCCGCGTTTTGAATTTATGGAAAAACGTCATTAATCTAATTACGTATTGTCATCCGAATCAAACGTGTATACAGAAGTAGAAATCTCAGTTCGATCGGTTTCTGGGAAATTGTTCAAATCTTCCTTGGAAGGGTTTTAACATGAATATGTAGGTACAAATATAATAAGTAAAAATATAAAGTTAAATAAAAGCTTATTCACTTATTCAATGAAGTACAAAATGATTTAGTTCAGTTATTTATATTGTAATACTATGGATCAACTCACCCAGAATATTATTGTAGAAATCAATCGGAATGGCGGTTTATTGATGACGCCAATCGCTCATCGAGGATATCCAATTTCAATAGCGGAAGGTTCAAAACCTTCCAATATCCTCAAATAATTTCAGAAGTAATGATGTTGAAAGGCGCTAACCAATCGAGCTATAGAAGGTAATTGAATTAGCTAACTGACAAGTCGATGAAGCTACGATTCATAAATCGTAGTTAAATATAACAATATTGGGCTATCTATAATGAATATTCCTTTTAAATGTTGCTAAAAGTAAGCTTTTAATAACTTTATTTCATTTTTCATCTTCTCATTTTGTATTTATTTTCATTTGATATCCATATCATAGGATGTAAAATGTACGAGTGTCATGAAAGAATTATAACGTTTTTGGGGCATCCGCCATATTGTTATATGGTATACAAATGTGAAGTTAATTAAAAGCTTTTAAAATGTTTGGGAAAGAAAAAAATAGTAAAACAACATATCACTCAATTCGTTTATATACAAATACAATTTCATTCAGTAATATTTACAATAATATTACGATCCAACTTCCCAAAATATTATTGTACAAATTACATTTATGGTAAGGTATTGGATACTTTTTGTGGCTTATAACATTCAACATTAATACCATGTTATACACAAAAATCGTATGTTTTTATCTTTATCATGTATCGTCAACCTTTTTTCACTCTGTAAACAATTTATTTTAAAAGTCCAACACAGCGCAATATTTAAATCTCGTACATCGCAATGTTTTCAGACAGGTATCGAAAACCTTTTCTTTCGTTGTAAGCATTTTATTCTAACAGTCCGTTACACATTATTTAAATTGCTTATTTTTATTCCTAGTACAGCTCAGCAATATTTTCAGTCAGGTATCGAAAACCTTTTCTCACGTTCTCCGTAATGTCGACTGCAGGCTTGTTATCGGCGACAATCCACGTCGACCCGTTCGCCCCTCTGCTAATCACGTCCAAAATCCCTGAGACGGCTGACTCGACCCTGTAAAACGGATTCCGTTTAATTGAGAGGAAGAGAAACGTGCCTGCCTTCCGCTTATCAATTATAATTTTCTTATTCAGGTACCTAATAACATTGACTGTATTTAAAACGGATTTTACTGAAGTTCAAGATAGCTATTTCAAAGCTCTTTGAGGTCCATAGTTAGACATAGGTTTCCTTTAACGAACTTTTTCAATACGAAGTGTCTGACATATGTTTTGACCACAGCAAGAATTGCCCTTGCGCAGGAAGACGTTACTGCCCATCTCTCAGATTTTGTCTCCATCATTCACCTTCTACAAAATTCACAGGAAGAGAGAGGTTCAAACATCACACACTGAACCATTAAATAAAAAGTAAACAAAATGGGATTAGAGCACAATAAAAGCAATAAAAATAATAAATTACCTATTATTAAAAAACATTTATGACATAGTTTAGGTACTACAGACATTAAATGGCAACCTGAGCAATATTACATCGAACATTTATAAATTATTAATTGCAAGTAAAATTTTAACCCACTAATAAAGATAAAATCTATAATACAACGTCATAGCTACATTTGCCTATAAAAAGATATTTAATAGTGATACCCTTTTCTTGGTCACGATTCTCAGGACATGGGCTCCAAAAATATGTATTTTTAGATAATATTGCCAGTAAACGTACAAATATATCAATCCTTCGCAAAAAGTTGATGGAAAACCGTAGGCGCGTTACGTACAAAATATGAGTATCTATATCAATTTATTTGCCAGCGTTTGAACCCCAACCCTCAGAAGGGTTCGATTGGAATTTAAAAAATGCTAAGATTACGAAATATTCAATTCGATTTCCTCGTCAGATAAATGTCTATACAGAAATAACTTAGATTTGTGTCTTATTATTGCAGTCTTGAGTAATGTGCTCTTAATGGGTATGTTAAAGAAGATATATTTATACGTTTTCTACAATTTAAACTCAATCCTCTGGGATATATCAAATCTGAGGGATATTTCAGGTAAAACTCTAAAAACTAATTAAAGGAGTATGAGGTCGTAAAAAGTAAGTAATTCGTACATATTATTATATTAAGGTCGTTCCCGGATAAGGTGGGCTGATGATTTCAAGAAGATGGCAGTAAACCGCAGGATTGAGATGGATCAAGCCGGTTGGAGTGGCACAAGTTAGGGGAGAAAAAAGAAAGGAATAAAACTTAATTTAACGTATCAATAATTATTAAGAAACTTATATATAAACTGGATTGCATGCTTATTCGTGAATAACGTTAAAAATATATTAAATACCATGAAGCAAGAACTACCGCAAACTTAAGAGCTTTTCAGAGTCCTACGATATCCGTTACGTTTTAATCCAGGCGCCGCGGAGTATTACAGGCGGATTTAATTTTGCAAATGTGAGTTTCCATAAAATGAGGAAATTGGAACATTCCCGTTCCGCTCATGCATTATGCACGCTCACACTTAGACACCCGTATTATGTCAACATCGCGCATCGGAAGATTCGGCCCGCTTTTCAGTTTGTGAATAATTATAGTACGCCACGATGATCGACATTGGTTTAGGCTATAAAAGCTGAGTCAGAACCGTTCATGATAATATCTAATCGCACATTTGAAGATTATAATCTTGGTGGTTTGAGTCCGGACGTATCACCGCCACAGCTATTTCTGTCTAATGATAGAAGCGCTGCTGTGGACTAGTTTGGTAAGGGAGACATATTTTTTTACCAAAGGCGATTCAATATAATAATAATAAATGAATTAAAATACAACTACATATAAAGACAGAACGAGAATATAAATCAATTATTTAATTGTCAGCTTTGAATGTGGGGGTTTTACAGCACATTGATAAAGGCCCCTATTTAGACGTAGGTTATTCAGATATTTTGAGCGAATTAAGTATCAATCAACATCGATGATATAAGTCAATGCTATTACCAGTTTGCTTCCTACAATGTGCTAACAACACTGTGTCAACGTTTCCACGTTTAGCTAACACGGCTAAACAGCGGGATAATCAATATCTCGTTAGCAGATACCTTTAGTCAGTACACACAATAATTATGACTCAGCAGTATTCTCCCGTTTGCGTCTAATTTGTAATTATACAACTAGCCTTTACTCATGGTAGTGTTTGGGAAATTTTGGCCTTAAATAGATAAGTTTCTTTTTAAAATCATGCGATTTTTAAATTAATTCGTAATTGGCCAATACATATAATATAGTAAAATTTAATTTAATTTATGGTTTTAATTGTTATTCGAAGTGATTAGACTTTATATAACCTATTTTAAATTCAATAAAGATGAAAACATAAAGCCGTAAGAAAATAATAAGTAGGTATAAATATCCAAAACACTTCAATAAATTTTATCACAATTAACAGCAAATATATACAGTTAAGCTCTATAAGTAACGTATAACTATTTAAACACTTAGCCTAATCTACTTAAAACCAAGCTTAAGATTTTCATCTAAGAAACTGTGGTCAAAGTGAACGAAAGCTTTTAAAAGAGTTTGAAACCAGGTTATGAAGCTCGGTTAGTCACGGGGGAGAGCAATCCAAGCAGTCTTTATCGAAGTTCTCAAGTTATATCAATGAAGCAAAGTGCTTCACTTTTAATACTTAATAGTATTCCATTCTCGCAGTTTTATCACGAAGTGTTAGTATACGGTTTGAATTTTAGCCTATCATTGCGGAGTTTTTGGTTCGGCTCAGGAGACACTACCATCAAATTTATTGCAACAATACTATTGTTATAATATTATGGCAGTGAAATAATATCATGGAAGTAGCAAACAATCATAGAGTCCTCCTGATGTTAAGTAAACACTTCCGCCTAAGAAGATTTGTAGCCAATCCCAGATAAAAATATAGTGTCAGCGGGGCTTGACCCCAGATGCGTTGCAATGTCTGAGGACTAAGTCGGAAAGCTGCGGTCAATTATATTTCCCTCTAAATTATATAAGTTTAAGGAGTCTTCGAATTAATTTTCATACGGTATAACTTACTTCTGCCTCTCGGGAACGCGAGAAGTAATGCTCTGAACGTCCTTATCAAAATTCTCCAGGCTACGCCGGTGCAGGAGCGCCGTGTCCGTGGGGCCCAAGCACACCGTCATTACACGAACTTGTGTGCTTGAGAAGAGTTCGTCTGTCTGTAAAAAGTTATTTATTTCTTAAAATTCGTGTGCATCAAATCTTAATACTTAAATTATACATACTTGAAATATTTAAGAAAAGTTAATTAAATATCCAGGTATTGTATTTTTAACATATTTATAACTAACATTTAAAGTAACAAGAGTTTAACATTCATTCATTTGGGTAGAATACCCAAGAGCTCTTTGTTTAGATGGATGGCTCAAGAAGTTCAAGCTCTAGTTTTCGAGGTAATGAAATAATCATTTTTAGTTCTTAAAGATCTAAAATGGACCTGTAGCGTGTTTTATCATTAAAATAAGAAACTTTGAATCGTTAAACACATGATATTAAAACTAAATGCAAATCCGTTTTATTCAGAATATAAAATAAAAATAAATCTATCAGACACGAACGCCACATCCAACTGGCAATTCAGCGTACGCTGTTTCAAATTGAACTTACCGCAATATTATTGCTGAACTGCAAAACTGCGGCCTTCGTTGCGGCGTACACAGGTAAACGAGCACTTGGCTTGAGAGCCAACAGGGACGATATGTTGACTATACACCCGCCATTCCCGCCCTTATCTCTCGCCATTACGTCCAGCGCTTTGTACGTGCTTGTTACTGTAGCAATCTGTAACAAATATTAGCTGCAGCCCGCAATAAATCCGATCCTTGATTGCAGCTTCATGCAGCCGCTCGAATTTATTTCGACAGAAGTAAACAGATTTATTTCAGCCTACAAGACTATTTTGATCGTAATATAGCAGTATCTACCCTTATCTCTCGTCATTACGCTCAGCGCTTTGTACGTTCTTGTTACTGTAGCAATCTGTAACAAATAGTAGCTGCAGCCCGCAATAAATCCGATCCTTGATTGCAGCTTCATGCAGCCGCTCGAATTTATTTCGACTCAGGTAAACAGATTTATTTCAGCCTACAGGACTATTTTTATCGTAATATAGCAGTATCTGCCCTTATCTCTCGTCATTACGCCCAGCGCTTTGTACGTTCTTGTTACTGTGGCAATCTGTAACTAATATTAGCTGCAGCCCGCAATAAATCCGATCCTTGATTGCAGCTTCATGCAGCCGCTCGAATTTATTTCGATTCAGGAAAACAGATTTATTTCAGCCGACTATTTTGATCATAATATAGTCGTTTTTAACTTTATCTAGTGCCATTACATCCAGCGTTGAACAAAATAATCCTGTAGTTATTTTGTTTATGATACAGCCATTTCTGCTCTTTCTAGAATGAATGAGATCTCGTATTGCAATAAGTAAGATCTTCAGCACGGGGATTGTTTGAATCTTCGTTTATATAGACTGATTGCGAAAAGTAAATAGAAACGTGTTCTCTTTATGAAATGATTTTTCAACAACAACAAGCAATTTCGCTGTTTTGAATCGTCTTTGTGTTTAAAGCCATTTCACCCCTCATAGTAAGCTGCAGAATAATTCATTTTAACATGCCCTAAGTTTTAATATGACCCAAGTGAACTTACGAAATTAATATCGACCATCTTCTTGTAGGAACTCTCGCCAGCACTTAGCACCGCGGCATTGTTTACGACGGCGTCGAGTCTGTGGTACTTGTCGAAAACTTGGTTATACGCGGCGGCGAGCTGTGTTTCGTCCGAGATGTCGCATTTTATAAACTTGGCTTTTAGAGCGCCAAACTTGGTCGAGAGTTCGCCCTCCAAGGCAGTGCCCTCCCGTTCTGATATGTCGAGGAAGGCTACGTGCTGTAATAAACAATTAAACACTTGTTTTACTTTTTAAGCGACGCAATGTAGGTACAATTTAGAACTTTTATTTTGTTTCGTCGGTATTTTTATACAAATATTTAATACTGGTACATTAACTGTTGGTATTCATAAAAATAAATATTATAAATAGAATGTATGTAAGAAAAACAAATATATATACGCAGTTTGAGTTTTTTCTTCCGATAGATAAAATTAACGTTAGATAAAGTTAAACGCTATGTCACTTTGATGCGTATTTTTTATAGTAAAATCTCAAATCGATGCGTCTTTATCACAAATCTTATAATGTTTTTACGATGTTTAATCCCTATAAAATTAAAATTATAAATACTTATGTTATTAATTTCTCTTAAATATTTCGTAACATACGCGTGCAATTAGCAGTGACAACAAATCTGAAATAATGGATAAATGGATAAATAAATGGATAATAAAAATAATGATAAAGCATTGAATAAATATTTTAAAAAATGTCTTTACCTAATTTATTATCAGTACCGATGGCAAAATTAATGTAATCTTATTAGCAAATTGCAAATCAATCTATAGTAAATCAATAAAAACAATCTCATAGATAATCTCAAGAACCTCTAAAAGTAACATAAAATGCTTGATATAAAACGTTTTTGTACTTTATTTTTGGACTGGGTGATACATAAATGGTGTAATGTCCAATGTCAATGTACAATGCATAATAATATGGTACCGTGACCTTTATAATAAGGAAGTGGGTGTGGGTATGACAACAACTTATGAATAACAAAATCAAGTTTGGTAAAGATTACCGGTCACTTGCTTGAAACAACTTCGCTATGTGTACAATGTATAAAAAAATCCTTTAATTATACAAAAATAAAAAATTATAATGATACAGATGCTAATTTTATATAAAAAATCATCAAATACAGTGATCGGATCTATATCCGATTCACATTCACAAAATAAAAATAGCACCATTCTATAATGGCACTAGTCTTCATATTGATTAAATTAAATTAATTTAAATTTTATTTTATTTCATTTAATAATTAAGTTATGTTACATCTTACGAAGGCAACTTAATATTTCGTCGTTATAAAAGAAAAAAATCCACTCTACATACTCATCTAACACCTACAACAAACCAATAACCAAAAAATAATCCCCGAATATCGTACTAGTATAACATATACTAGTACGATATTATGACAAAATAACACATTAATCACACAAATACGATCAATAATCTTAGCGTACATTGTAATGTACGCTACGTACGTACTATATGTATATAGGTACATACGTACATACATATCAAATCATAATATTAACGCTTTCTACACTCATAGCTTCATGCAATGATTTTTCTCTATCGTAGGTGCCATGGATACACAAAGACAAAAACATAAACACTAGTACAGAAATCTTATTGACATCTGTCTCTCCGGGGATCGAACCTGGAACCCAGTGCGTGTCAGATCGATATGGAGACCACTCCGCCAAAATCATCAAAATCATACAATAGCAATATATCCACATAATTAACTAATAATAATAACTTACCCGAGCATTATGTGATAGTAACGTTCGTACAAGACCAGCTCCTACGCCAGCCGCTCCACCGGTCACCAAGACAACCTTATCCTCAACACTCCACATATTTGATTTCTTTGTCTTTTTCGAACCAATAATACACCTAACTTCATCTAAAATTTAATCACCACAAAAGTATCGTATCTCAAGAGTCTTATCTGTAATTGAAAATAATAAAACATTAGCCAAATGATACGTCTAAACCGAACTAAATGATGCCGCGACCGACAATACGAGGTAATTTCGGTTTGCGTTTCGTGATATGGCTGTTATCACTAGATAAGGAACGGGTGTCACCTCATTGAATAGTTTTAAAACGGTCAGATAATAATTGAACATAAAATCATCAAGTACTGACTTGAGTGATTGAAAAAAAAATGCGTCAGAGATGTTCACATAAGTTGCATGCCAAATAATTTTAAGGATATTTACTCGTATGTTACACCTAGTTTCTTATGTATGTTTGTGTACGGGGATTATTAACAATAGATGAGCTGCAGTACGATTGGTGCTTGAAATTACAGTTTTAAACACAATTTCACATAATAAGTATCACTGTCACGAAGATTTGCTGATATTTTTATCATTGGCCACTAAAAAATAAAAGCGAAAAATATATTATTTCCCCAACTCTACTGTACACAAAATTCCCTTTATCAAGCGTAGTTTAGCTTCGAACGCTCGATCGGCACTGATCGTTTAATTAAATCGATGTAACGTCCAACGAGTTTAAAACGATTCTGAGTGAATTAATGAGGACATTCCCTATACACTCGTATAAGTACTTTGACACTTGTTTAAAAATAAATAAATATTGAAGTATCCCAAATAATACTGTTTGTATTAACTTTGACCATAGATAATATCGACTTTACAATGTGGAGAATGGAATATTTTAATTTAATTATTTATTTTAATCATTCGAGGTCATTACGGAATATGCACTACTGCACACACAAGTGATTTAAACAATAATTTATGTGGATCGCCTTTGTTTGAGATACATACAGATATATGGCGTAAAAAATACACGCAGTGGAAAAAGTACAAACAGAAAAAATACGACAGAAAAATTACGAAAAAAAACGTAAAAGTTTATAACATTTTATTTTTATATTTTATGATATGATAAAATAGAACGGATCTTGGAATAAAAGTGTGATTCGAATCAATTCAGCAGAAATTCTATCGCCTCTTAACATTCTATGAACGCTTTTTAACGTCTTTCAAAAGAGTATATTTTGCTGAATGTATTTTTGGGAAATTGCATTAAATTGGCAACGACCTTAGTCAAGGCGCAAACAATTTATGACCGCTTTTAAATGGATTCAAGTGGTTGACACCTATGATTCTAAACACGAAAATTTCAGCATTTTAAATGTGGTAGAACTCTATGTAATTCGACTCCGGCGGCACCATCGCCACACCTATTTCTGACTTATAACAGCAGTGTTAAGCACTGCTGTGTTCTGGTCTGAAGGGTGTGGTTAGGGAGACATACTTATCCGAGGCGTT
>DWPV01004738.1:0-13220 GCA_018251915.1 Urbanus proteus proteus
TAAGAACAAAGTCTTAACCGAGGTTCCCCATAGATGCGCTGCTACCCCTGAGAACTAACTAGACCGGAACGTCTCAGATAAGTCCGTTTCATTTGAAGGTTACGGCTTACAATCCAGAACGAGCAGTGTTGTTTTTAAGCCGAAAAAGGTGTGGTGATTGTGTAACCGGATTTAAACCACATTGGGTTCTACCTTTTTTTAAAAAAAAAAATATTTCTAATTCAAAAAGCTCACTTATAGAAAATAAATATTGATAAATAATTAATAATATTTGATTAATTATATTGATTAATTGAAAAATGATTGAGAACAGGAATAGCGCATATCTTATAATATTCTCACCAGCAAGCGCCTTGATGCGCGATCGTTCGAAAAGCCTCGACGACGAGTTGCCGCCATCGTACTCGAACTCGTCGATGATCTCCTGCCCGTGGCCGATGGACGGGTCCCACCGGGACACCGATATGTCGGTCGTCATCGCGACCTATTGCACCTCACCGCGCCACGCTCTACACTCTGGAAAATAAATAAACGGGTTTTAACGGAAGCACTGAGTTGGGTTAGGTTAGGTTGATTTTCTTATAAGGATATGTTCACATTAAAGAATGTCATCATTGAATATTAACAACCTTAAAAATAAGCCAAAATACAGACGAGAATTTTTTATTAAAAATATTATAGTCAGTAAGTATTATCATGTACGAGTATGAAGCTAGTTTGTTGATGAAAATAATAATTGGATTATTCTCGACAATATGTAAATAGCGTTCACATTATAACCAGGCAAAAAAAAAACTAATTACATTAGAATATTGCCTACAAAACCCAGAAAGCATCATGATTAAACATCTAATTACATTACGATTCTTATCTGGAAGATCTACACTAGAGAACACAATTACACAGAAGACGAGTCCAAATTATCTTAAGTTCGTTATCAAAGAAACATGTTTACCCTGAATTTTGACCCGGCGAATTGACAAGTATCGTATTATACACAGTTAAATATTAACGTAAGATTTTTACAATATAAACGTAACAGACAAACAAGGAGTCTACCACACTGTAAGTGGTCACTGCCGCCGATGGATATCTGTATCGAAACTCAGGTAAGATTGGACTCCTATCTCAACTCGTAAATCATAAGTACTAAGACATTGTACTAACTTAGGTTTTACTAACTTGCTACCCCTGACGTCTAAGGTGGAACGCCTCAAATAAGAGTTTTCACACTCTACAAGTACCGAACACAGCAATACATAACACTATTATAGCTTTTATACGGCAGAAACAGACATCATCACAACGATGTATCCGAAGCCGAACCACAGAAGAATCTACTTAACCACCTCAATCATGTCTTTAAAAGAATACATAAGTAAATCAAGTACAGATAAAACTTTACAACAGAAGTGCATGTAAGACCTCAATATTTTTGTTATGCGTGACGTCACACCGGTGATAAGATTAGATAACAATATTATTCAAGAGCCTTATCGGCGCACCTAAACGGATTTATTTGCTCACCATTTAACAAGTATTCCTTGCTTAAAAGAGTAAGTTTTAGTAGTATTCCAACTAAAATTAAATTGAAAGTCATAAATGCGACAGAAATATTAGGTAAAATTAATTCTCTGGTGTCTCTACATTGAAATGTTCTGCAAAAACTCAGCTGAATTGACTAGATACCTTCTCCACTTTAAACCTTGTACGTATTAATAACTGCGAAATACAAAAACGATTTTAAGAGATTTTCAATTGTACGAATTATAAAGAAAATATTTAGATGCAAGCCCAAAATAACAACATAATAACATAATAAGTTACCTATTTCTGATTAGTTATCGTTAGGTAACTACTTAGTGAAAAGATAATATTTTAGTAGCTTCCAAGTTAATGACGGTGTGGCTTATCTATTCCCTAACGACCTTGAAAGAACCTTTGCTTAAAGGTCTCGGTCCATAATGTAATCTTAATGTACTGGTATATTGGTAGAACAACTTGCTTAATACATATCTGCATCGATTTTTAGAACTACATTTCTCTAACGAACTACGTTTCATTTTTAGACGAGAGTCAAAGCAAACCCATACTTTTGAAGTAGTATAAAATGACATGAAAGACAAGATGATACTTGCCTTTTGAGTCTTTTCTGTTTGAATAGTACAGCCACGAATCAATTCTTAAGTGCGCTCTTTGAAGACAAAGATAGTACTCATATAGCTATACCTAATAGTAACATTGTACTAGTGATACATTCAAACAGACATTTAATAGGAAAAGCATGAGAATTTGTCGTCTCTACCAATCCTTATGTAACAGTAAGGTATACAATAAATTTACACAATTCCTAAACAGATGTCGCTACTTGTTCCTTGCATAAACACAGCAAATTAACCTTCAAATTAATTGCAGCCTAAAATATCATAATTAGTTACGGTGGCTCAGCGCGGCAGAAAATTAATTTTCTTGATGATACCTTGCAAGTCTTGTAATAGCAAAAATATACCTGCAACAATTTCGTATCCCTGAGCTGAGCATCTACCATTAGAGTAATCCTGATGCATACTGTACAACGCTGTAAAACGGAGGGCTGTGTTTGGCTAGTGAACAATCTGTATTGAATACCATTGAATTAATGTCCTCCCTGCAGTACGGAAAAACGTCTGAAATGTCACTATTAGTAACATAATGAGTTTAACATGTAACTGCTGATCGCGCCTACCATTTCTAAAGTTTTTATATAGGTATGTTATTTATAAGAGCCGCGAGTTTGAATTAAATGAGAGAAGTATGTAAAATACCTTCAATTACGAGTAATGAAATATTAAATGTATGTTGTATGCGTTTTGCTAAGCACCATCCCCTCACTGAGCCGTCGTAATCACTTAAGCTCCTTGCATTAATTGTGGGACGGGGTCGCTAAGTGTCTCGAATAGGTCTTTGGGCGTTAGCGCTCATACGTGTTAATTGTTTTAATTGCTCTTTCGAAATTAAGACGGTTCAGTTGCAACCCGGCTGCGAACTAATCGAGGATCTTCGAAGGTATTACCACATTTCTGATCAATGCTAAACAGATGAGCTCATTGCAAATTGCGCTAAGTGATTAGCACTGGTATATGCAAACCTTATATAAAAACAATTGGTAGAAGTTATTAATATGTTTGCAAGTGACAACTATATGTACAAGTAAATGTATACGTATTAGTTTATGCTAGAATACCATAGAAGACATTTTGTCTTTATGAAATAAAAAGTCTCAAGAGATCAACCTCTGAGCTAATCAAATATATAGCAACAAACGAGGATAATTTGGACAACCAAAAATATAAGTTTTATATCTAATGTAATCAGTACTTTCTTACACATAATACATTTTCTATCGTGTGATGCGGTGTCGCTATAACCTTTGTGAGGTATCGCAACGCATCACTTAAATTTCATAGATCACTGGCGTCGACCTTCTACAACAATACCCTAACTTATCGCGAAGGTCTCCCCACCGAGTAGCCAGCCGCAATACGCCTTTCAACGACCTAATCTCCTAGATGTACTTATAATAAGCTAAAAAGTACTTTGTTTAACAAATATTTACTTAATTTATTGATTTCTTAAAACTGGCAGTGTCTATAAAGTAACGCATTCGATTTTAAAATATTAACTTTATTTTTACGTCATGATCATCATCTACAATTGTACACCCAACTTCAAGCTCCTAAAATAAATAAATAGAGTTTTGAGAAAAAGTCCCTTATACAGACAAAATACACTTCAGTTGCTTTCATTCTTTTGAGACATTTAGAAATAAATTTAAGCACTCAGGTATACATGTTTAATGTTTACTTTACTATGAATTCAAGTTTAGATTACTTTTTTACACCTCACTTATGTATATGACACCTCACAAGCTCACAATGTCTATGCTGTGATCTGTAATTAAAACCCCGATCACAGCTTTTTACAAGATAAGTACGTAATAATATAAAGTACTTATACAAGGGATATTTAGTATGGGTCACGTAATCAACAATTTTCCGTCAAAATGTGAGATAGGTGACTAACCTTTAAACAAAAATTGTATATCCCCAACAAACTTAAATCTGCGGCTTAATTTTCACAAATGGTAAGATTTCTTTACTTTAATATTATTTTTTGCCAAATTTTAATTGTCCTCAAGTTATTATGCCATCACCTGAGGACAATGAAAAATTAGATATCTTATGAGAACATCTCCACGCAAAATCCGGCAGGTTTATTATTCACGAAATACATAATTCATAAGAATCTCAGCTTTACTTTGTAAAAACACATGAATATTTCAGTAGGTGTACCAATTTAGGTTGAAATGTTTGATGTTGACTAGTTAAGACATTAAGCTAATCAAATCATTAGGAATATTAAGTGACAGAATAATTAAATAGTAATCAAACATTCTCCTAGTGAAACCACAAAGATACATACACCTACACTACATACTTCTAAGGCACATGCAAGTATGGTTGCAGATTGTAATATAAATTTCCATTTTACCTTTTCTTCAGTATCGACAACACTGTCACTATTATATGTAGCCATAATATTATTATTATTAGAATATTCTTCAACCATAAACAACACAATAACAAATGGTTCTTGAAAAATATCTGACGCAATTATGGCAACGGTAGGTAAGTAATCGTAGTTGTTTTTCTTAAAAGTACCTACTTTCAAAATTAATACTATATAAAAGAAGAAATAAACTAAACACGGCTTTTAAGTAACAACAGCCACATCCATAATGAGATCCATTAATATCATAATATAAACGATTATGACTAACAGGTTTTATGATTCACTCCTAGCTTTTATGAAACGCCGATTTTGTACCGGCATTTAATTGTGTATTGATGCTAACATGCAACATACAAACTTAACAAATGAATAAGGGAAAACTCTCTTTTGCTAAAACTTTGAATCAAGACCTAATGATTTCGTGTCGTATAAAGAAGAGAGTAACAAACAATACCAATTAATATAGGAGTTTCAGGATAAGTACAGGAGTACCAGATTACAAAATAAGGAAAAATAAAAAATCTTAGTAATAACAGCAATAGTGATCAAGAATGAACCATCCTCAGCGAATGTGTATTTAAGTATATCGAAAGCAAAATATTTGAAACATTATATGCAAGGTCTTACAATAAACCAATCAAAGGAGTCGAAAAGTATCGAACAAAGCGAATGTACTGAGTATTGAGTAGGCAAGCTGGCAAGGTGAGTTCGTTGACCCGCGGCAGGCAGACATGGCGTCGGCAGCACACCATGGTTTGTGATTAGACCCACTATGCCCCCCACGCCACGGTTAATCGAAATCCTATTGACTGATTTCGAAATACGATTGCATATTTTGGTCCTTCTTGACTTAAAGCTTTTAATAATGTATAGCCAAAGACGATACGAGAGTAAAAGTGAGACAAAAATAAAAATAGGCACAATGGAACTACGAATGTACTCCTAATACCTAAAATAACACGAAAAAACAAACATAGAAACGTAGGAATTTGGTGCAATTACCATAACGATTTATGGTCTCAAGTTATATTTATTAGGTCTTATTATACTTCAAAAGAATGTACTCCTGGTAGTTAATAAGGGCTACAAGGAAAGTCAAACTTCTTAAACCGCAAGCATAACTATGGTTTATAGGGCATCAGCATCAACGGACTTTAAAATTGAAATCCAAGATAAAAAGTGGAAATAATTCAAAACAAGTACGAACCGAGTGGGTTTTTGCAATTAAAAATGCGGGTTGCAAAGCAAACATCCATTTTTATTAACGCACTCGAAACTACAACGAACTTAACTTTACATTACAAAGACGAGGAATATTAAGTGGCGCTCTGTTCCTCCATAAAATAAAAAAAATATAACTAACAAAGCTTATTTCAGATTTCCCACTTCAGTTAAATATATAGATCAGTAGAGAAAGGGTTCGATACTCAGATAGCATAAAGGATACGTGCAAGAGTGGAGAAAAAATTGTAAGTTTCAGCAGTTTCTCAAATAAAAAGATAAGGACCACGCTCCAACGGAACAATCTCGAGACTATAAGGCCCTCGAGTTAGGGTATTGTCTTTTGTGAAGCGAGCCTCCCCCTATATTTACCGAGCCTACCAAACGGCTAGACGTCACGCTATCTCCATTAGGAGGGGACATAATAGTGTCTGGTGTCAGTGCATAACGAGCGCTAGTCTGTCCGGTTTGGATCCGGACGTCCTGACTCTTGGCATGAGTAATGATACCTGGAACCGAGTTGATACCTGCAACCCTCGGAAAAGTAGTTATCGCGTAATCGTTCTAACGATTAAGAAGTCGTTTAAAACTAATTTGGTGTCTCATTAGTGGGATGTATTTCTGAAAATGTAAGGAGCACTTTTAGTTTGAACCAAAAATGTTAAAAATTGAGTCAATCTTCAATTTTGGAGACATTCTCACTTTGCACGGAATTTTTATGAGGGTTTTTTGCTTGTTTGGGTGTAATCATACTCAGACCCGCGTTCGTCTCAGTACATCGGTCCGTATTTATAAAAGTAAACAAGTCTTCGAAAGTAGCTCGCAACGGTTGTGTGCCATTACGTGTAGCTATATCCATTTCACGTTTACTTTTGAGTTATGTAAAGTGTAATAAGACCACGACCGTTATTCCGCGTCGGGACCGCCGGCCGGCGACTAACACACCATGACGACGTGAATCGCCTTCAACGGCTTTTCGAAACGCACCATCTTATTTCTTTATATTAAGGTTCAATGTTTCACATACAATACGGCTACCACATACGTTGACTTCGATCAAGCCTTTGTATAGAAAGTTATATAGTTGTGAGACGTATTCAAGCAATACATTATTTTAACCTTTCCAAATTACTCACAAGATTAAAAGAAAATATCACTTGCTGATAACACTACTGATAGCGGTTTTAAATGCCGAACAAAATATAAATTTTAGAATGCATATAATTTGTATTCCGATAAATGGGATCACTTTTAAAGGACACGTAATTGATAGGACAAGTGAAACGGGAATCAGTGGAAAGCTCGTGACTGTATTGTTCTTCACTATAAAGCTTACTCATCGACACGTAAACAGCAAATACATTATTATGTGCATTTATTTCACTGTTATTCAAATGACAGGATGCAATGCGATTTTAATCACGACTACCCCATTTAAATCTTTTGTTTGTCAGCGCTTATTGTTATGGAATATAAGGTTTATAATTTGAAAGCCGCATAACTGTTCCTACGGATGTATTCGTAGTACGTAGTTATTTACTGTTCGTCACAGTACACCGCGTAGTAGTCCAACTGCGTCTGCATTTTAACCACACTCAAAGCTTTGTTTTGTTTGTTTTTGTAATCAACTACAAGCTTCGGTTTAATATCGTGGTTTCCCAGAATTATTACTGTTCAGCTTATGCTTAATAGAAGTTTAGTAAACTCAGGGAGTATTTTATTCGCCTTTTGTTTTAAATTCATGCGCTTATATATTTAAACTTTCAAGTTGTAGTTGTGATAGTTACTATCTAACTCTTATTCACTTTTAGTCATTCCAATTTATCTATCTTGTTTTACTAAACTTGTACCAAAAATAAATAAAACTCCGTAGATTAAAAGAGATAAAAGCGCATAAGACCCGTTTGACCAAATGATAAATTTCTTTAAACAGTTCTCACGAACGTTCATTTTCCGCGAAGTGAATAAATGAATAAAGTTTAGGCGATGGCACGATTTCCAGCTTCCGACGAATGTTGACATCAGAGCCAGCTCTAAATATAGAGCCATTAGCTCAGCAAAAGTGGACACGAGAATGCTTCGAGTTTTCGCCGATACACTCGATAACATAACGCCGTCGTTAACAATTTTCATATCTAATGAGATCATCTTTATTTTTAAAGTAGCGTCCCATCTTCTGACGATCACTTTGTAGATTGTTGTAGATAACGATTATGAATTAAAAACATCTTAAAAACATTTTTGTCGATCAGTCAAAGAAAAATATCTTCTTATTCATATAGTTAAAGGTACCTACTTAATTAGTTAAATAAAATATGTTTTATAGAATAAAACTTCGTAACATAACCATAGCACAAAGAATTTCCGGAATGTAATCGCACAAAAAGAAAAATCCATAATTCTATCGTACATTTTTTAGACAATGAGTAATTAAGTAAGACTGGTGCCAAAAGCGCGTAAGCGCTCGGGAGAGTATGAAAAACACGTGGAATTAGACGATATTATCCCAAAAACTATTACTGCCCTACTTGCCGTCACAGTGCAAATCTGCTATATTCTGGTTGAAGAAAGTGGTAAAGCAGAGATGCTATGAGACGTTTCAACTAAGTTGGTAATAACACATTTTAACCAGAGTAAATAGATAAAATTTTACATTCCAAACATTAAAAATAATTTAATAATCAGTATGCAGAATACAAAAATCATAATTACCCACAGATTATGCTGTTAAAAATTAAGAACAAAGAAATATGACAAAAAAGCGTAAATAAAATTCGGAATTACTTGAGCCTCTCACTTATTTAGCTATTCTCACTATCTCGCTAATTAAACAAGAATTTATGGAAACACAACATAAATATGAGGTCTACTGACGTACGTATTTAAGGCTTTGAATATATAAAGATAAATCTAGGAGACCACAGATATTGAGGTTGAACTGAATAAAAGAAAGTTGTGGGAGAAACTGGCCTACTATAAACGAGATCAGAAGCTACAGTTCAGACAATAGATAATATAGATATGCCCTTTGAAATGCTGCAAAGCCGATTTCAACATAGGTAAGATTAAATTGAACCAATAACTCTTACAATCAATACAAAGAATTAACTTCGATTTTTCTTCGTAATTTTAGTTTAAATTAACTCCAATTCTGTCAAAGATTGGGAGCGTGATGACAGTAACAAGAAACCAACAAGCTCATATTACCAGGTTACTCATGTTTTTCATTTTGTCGGTCTGTATGCATTAATATTAAAAATGTCTGAAGGAATTATCTGAATGGGACTATTAACTGATTAGATTAATTTAATGCAAATTCACTCCTTTTATTACTAAGATTCAAATTAATAACGAAGTTTTTCTAATACAGGTCATAGTTTGTATCTACGGTATAATATCAGTATAGTCTATCTAGGCTAGGACATAGATCCCAACACCAGTCGGAAGGTGGTAGCGGACGAACTAACAGGTACTTCCCATGTTGACGGTGCGCGGACGAATCCATTAACCCAAATATAGAACCGCGCCCGGAGCCTTGCGTGAGTTACTACGTCATAACTCAATAGCTGCCTCGCTCCAACATTTAATGCGGATAGTGCGTAAGAATGAAACGACAACAGGTACAGGTACTGTAATTTAGGTGGCAGTGACCATCGCGACTCATAATGTAATCATACCTTGTTAAATTAATTACCTTGATTAGGACATTATTTTTTATTATTCTTTACTCACACGGATTATTCTGTACATAGCGAAAGAGAAACTGGAAAAGAAATAACTGCTAATATGAAAAATAATAAAAACTTTGATTTCTAAAAAGATGTTGAAGTTGGAAGAACAAGTTTTATAGCTTTAGAAGTGATTACGGATTAATTTGTTGATAAACAACCCCAGGTCTGAAGAAACTAGCAACTAGGCGTCAAAACGCTCACGCCCGACACAAACCACTAGCGCGTTATAAATAATTATAAACAAAACGATCGCCAGTTCGGAACGTGATGCTCTACAGAAACAAAAGGGATATCCGGTCAACGGAGCGAACACCAAATTAGTTTTCGACAACGCAAGCGCTGGATTTTAAAGAGTTCAAAATTCTAATATAGAGGTATTAAATACTTATTATTTTGTTATCACATTAGTATGTTTAACAAGCTTTTAACAAGATATTTTAATACGACAATGATATGACAACACCCTGAACAAATCATACAATTTAAACTTAATAATAACACCTGATATAAAAATATTCTGGTTAATACAAACATGCCACTATCAATAAATATATGTCCCCCGGTCACACCCCATAATGTAATTTGCCACCCACTTCAATCGGCGTACATTTCAACGTGGACGCCAGTGACCGGACGCCCAATACATCTATGTATGTTTATTGCAAGGCAATTTATTTCTGAGGATGATTTTAACGCAAGCACAAAATAAACCCAGTAGCATCTTATTTTTAAATTCGCGTAGGTACTGTTCTCGGTCTACGAAGACTACGAAACGAGGCCAATGGTTCTCACCATTCAGTCATTGTTTATAGTTGGGCTAATGGCCGACGCGTAAAGTTGTAAAATAATTATGTATATGAATTTACTCTGCAGGAAAACCTTGAAAAATTCTTTAGTCATATTTGGGATTAGTCTAAACTACATTTTTTGTAAGGAAACGGAAGTATATAAGTCATATCCACTATTATACTACAATCTTACAGGAGAAGGAAGCGTACAATTCTATCGTTTGCAAAGATATAAGCGAAATACTGATAAAACATTTCGCTTTTACTGACGTATTTTATGAAGAGATCGATTTTCTTTAGAATTATGCTGATAGGCCTTGAGTAGGTACACTTCATTGACTTCTTTCTATAATTTAACGTGTTCTGTCTTTGTAATGTTTTATTTATAATCACGTATTTGCGCGACCATTTCATAACTTTCTACTTCGATCACTCCAACATCACATGTTACGTATCGACATTGTTTTCTTGAGAAATATGTCTTCATCGATTTAATTAGCTGGTCCATAAATAACGAAAACGTCACGAATGTTTATAGCATTGTTATATTAGATCCAATTTTACAATAAGCTTGAATGGTCATCTATCCAAATAGACCTACCGTCATTACTATGGTTGCACCATCTTAATGCCGTCGAGTGAGGTGGAAGTCAATGAGCGGTCGCGTGGGCGCCGGCACTGAACTCCGCTAGAGCAGGATGCCGGTCATTTGTTGCCAACCACGTATATTCTAGCTATGTACTACTAATGGCGCCTAAAATTGGAGGTCACTGTTGCTGTCAACTAAATCATGTAATTACAGCATAACTAGTTATATGTTGCGTCGTATGACCAAAGATTTGGCCTTAATGATTTTTTATACTTAAATAAGGTGCGAAATTAGATATAGAAGCATACGTTTAATTTTCGAAATACCTAGAAAGAATGGTTACGGCCAATGTACTATAGAAGAACCCAGACCAATTCCAGAGCTATAACAAGTGAATTTAGATATCTTGTCTTTCTTTGAGTTGGATTAATGAGTACTTTTAGTCCATCCAAAGCACAGGAAAACTGGATATCCATTGAACCCATTCAAAGTAACGGTGCAGCATCTAACAGATTAATGCAGTAATTCGTTTAGAAATTTACTTTCATAGGAAACGCGCGAGTAGAGCAAACCTATTCAGCCTGTTGTAAGCGGTGAGCAAATCGTAATGGACAACGTGAAAGTCAACCATAGCACGAACCAACGAGTAGAATGTAACTGTAAATAGCGAAGGGAAATCGGAAATCGCCCAAACACCAGAGTCAAGGTATACGATTGACTAAATTAGGGACGTTCTGAAGCATTTTGTGCGTGAACTGTAAACTAACACACTAGACGGTAATAAAACCCGTAATAGTTGTATTCCTGGGTTGTGACCTAATATCGTGCGGACGCCCCCCACTGCGGCGTTCGAGTGTAAGCATTAAACATGAACAGCCCTAACGGCATTATTAATTTCATTACGTGCACCGCAAGCGCATTATGCTATTGTATTTGTAGTTGTATGTATTTTGTAAACCCCACTTGTTCTAAATAAACTTAGCTAGTCATACGGAAGGAACCGTCATTAGTTCAAAGGAAAATGAATCATAAAAATAATGATGGAAGGGCGAGAGGAAACAGTTCGCCTACTAACACTCGATACGTATCGTATAGTAGAATTACTTCTATACAAAAAAGCTCAAAATAATAAGAACAATCGTGGAAGAAGAAGGAATAATTTGGCTGTTAATGAGAGGGAAATAAGTGTATAACCAAATCTTTACGTTTTCACGTAAAATAACATGCCAGTATAAAAGTACATTATTGCAATTTAAGGTACGTCTGACCATAAACAAGATAACCTGTCGTCACTCAAAGCCTTATAGAGCAAACATCAGATTGATTCGAATATAAAACTGATACATATCTTGATGATAGCAACTGCACAAATGGCAATGTTGCCGTGCAAGTGTGCTAAAGCGTTGATGAGCACGTTCGTTTGGCATTGTAGCAATAATCAAGTCATCAGCAATGGTATGACATAAGCGTGGTGACGTCACCGGGCGTCGGCAACGTCGACGAAGGCCGCCGCCGGTGTTCGCGTCTAACCGGTTATACCGACGCATGCACCGATACTTTGAATGTAGCACGCGATTCATGAGTTACTGCTTGCACTCGTAAAATTTGACGCAGCTTTTGGGGATGAAAACAGTTTTTTTGTATAACCTAATTGCAAAAAGCATAATTGCTATTTTACAAAGAGACAAAAAAACTTAATAAATGCCAATAAATCAATAAACTAGCAACGATGACGAGATACCACCAAATAAACTTCATCAGTGGCCTGATTTTTTCAAAAAAGAAAAATATTTTCCTATCAACGCGGAACTGTGTAGACAAAATGAAAATGAGATCTGTTTTTAGATGCGTATAATTTATACATGCAAAGTAGCCCTTTAAATGCCTCGGCTGAAAAAACTTGGCTCGATTCCCAAATTCCTATGAATATGATTTTTTCTCCATATTATGTGCAACGGCCACACCCAGTGCAAGATCCGACTCTCGATGTGGCGATGACGTTATCGCTTTATTTGGGTCAATACAACTCGCCCATAAAAATTATAAAACCACTTTAGTACGCCAACACGAGTGAGATAGTTTAAGATTGTAATAATGTTAGCCGTTGCTAAAAATATGTTCGCATCCAAAAAAATGTACCGTTTTGGACACATTGTAGATACTTTTACTTAAAGTTTTAAGAAATATATTTTTATATTACACTGCACGAACTTTTACCCCCCATTCCGGATTAACGGATACATTTTCATATATTTTCTTTTAGCTTAGGGCTAATTTTTCAATGCTCGGATAAAAGTAAGAATAGCTACCCGAAGAATAAAGTTACTTGACTCTTTATTC
>DWPV01004739.1:0-13219 GCA_018251915.1 Urbanus proteus proteus
GACACAGCTCGACACAGCTTTACACAGCTTGACACAGCACGACACAGCACGACACAGCTCGACACAGCTAGACACAGCTCGACACAGCTCGACACAGCTCAACACAGCTCGACACAGCTCGACACAGCTTTACACAGCTCGACACAGCTCGACACAGCTTAACACAGCTCGACACAGCTCGACACAGCTCAACACAGCTCGACACAGCTCGACACAGCTTCACACAGCACGGCACAGCTCGATACAGCTAACGTTTAAAGTTCGTAGATTCGAACTCGTTGTATAATCACGATAGGCAGAACATCATTTATCTTTCGCTCACCAATTTTGGAAATGACCCAACAGGGCATCGTATTGATTGCTGCAACTACAAGCTCGTCTCCAATAAACACACTGTGTGCTCTCTCAAGTCGCTGCCTTTATTTGGTCAGTTCTCGAATTTCAGATGAATTTGGTCTGTTCCACTATGACTAAAGGCGGCGATGGAAACTTTGTAGGAAAATTACGATGGATGACGGTATTATTCAATCTCCCATCCGTAGTTGCCTATCGGGACTGATATCCGATCGTTTTGATTATGACAACCATTCGACATAATGTTGGAAATACAAAGGTACCAATTTTTGTACTATTTTGGCGCAAATTCAGTTGTTATTTATGTTGTTTTATGTTCAAGTCCAGACATTAATTGTGTTTTCCCTTCAATCATACATCCTAAAAATGAAGCTGTTTTTAAAAACTTAACAAATAAGTTTTGTTAAGTTTTTTGCAAGTTCTGAGCAGTGATAGCGTAATGGTTGAAACTTGGCTTCTAAATCGAAGAGTCCTAGGTTCAAATACCGGGCACGCACCTCTGATTTATTTGCGTATTAGAAATTAATTATTACTTGCTTTACGGTGAAGGAAAACGTCGTGAGAAAACTAGCACATCTGAGAGTTTTTAGAAAAAAAAGAAAAGTTCTTAAGGGTGTGTGAAGTCTACCAATCTGCACTTGGCCGCGCGGTACACTAAGGCCTAAAATCCCTCTCACTGAGAGGAGACCCGTGTCCAGCAGTGAGACAATAATGGGTTGACGATGAAGTTTTGTGCCTGATTTATTTTTGTTTAATTGTCAGTACGTACCAAAACAGTTTGCTCAACATTTACGGGTTTTCACTTCACAAGCGACGTGTAAAACGCAAATTAGTTGCGTGTAAACACAACGTGACCATTCGGGTACATCCAGACTCGTTCGTTCTGTGGCAGTGCGACTGACATCGTTCTGATTAACGCAACCGCTCGACATCTCACCGCAAACAAGCATTGCCCATTCGACTGTTTCCTACCGATCATGAGGAATGGCATTGCTGGAATGTTTGTTTTTACTAAAGTCTTTGTCAAAAACAGTCCAGTAATAAGTTAGCAGTTCGGAAACATTTTTAAACCCGTTTGTTATACCATAGTAAAAAGTGTTACTCGCTCGAATCTTTGTCGACACTTAGGTATAACAAATTAGAAATTAAACTAAGCAAAGTTTAGTTAGAGTTGGTACTGAGAAATTAGAAATAATTCTATAGATTTTTTGTTCATTTTAAAACCTTACCATTCTTATTTATGCAATCCAAAATGGTCAAGGCCAAACAAATGACTTCACGCTTAGTTAAATTAATATTTAGAGTTGCCTTATTAAAATTAAAGGCGGCATTTAGCTTCTATATGATGATAATTAGAATTCTGTTTCAATATTCTCCAATTTCCCGTGTAAAACATAGCGATGGACTGCAATGACATAGCAACATGCTATTTTAATTAAAGCATTTGATAAGATTTTTTTAGATTATGTCTGCGGCTTTAGTTTGAAAGTTGTAGCACTTACGTAACTCGTACATAAGTACAAAATTCTTAACTTGTATCGGCACGAATTAGGTATGTAGTATAAAATATATTCAATAATTTGGCTATGCTCTTTATTATTAACTAGCTTCTCCCTGCGGTTTCACCCGCGTTTAAAAAGTAATAAGGAAAACATATTTAAACATAACTAAAATCCCGTTCTCCTGCGAGAGGGCACGCATGCGATTGGAGCACGCGCTAATGCTTTTTTGAAAATTAAAGTAGCCTTGGATATTTAGCTATCGCCCGTCGAAATCGGTCCAGCCGTTTAGAAGATTAGCTCAGCCAAGCCAAGACACAGACAACAAAAAAAATATTGCATTTTTGTTATAGGTATCGTGTATACTTTCATATGCATTGAGTAAAAATGTATTTTGAAATCACAAAAAATATAAATAACTTCTAATTTAAAATATTTTATAACTGTAGTACCTACGAAATTTTTCACATACATTTTATTGTAACTATATTGCTATAGTTATCGTACATCATATGTACATAGTCATACGTATTACTCATACCTACAAGTGTTACTGGTATTCTGTTGTAGTGATTTAGTAGTTTAGTATTATTACTATTGCTAACATTTACGGGTAACGTGGGTTCAAGCGGTCAGCCACGTACAGTGAGATAAGCACCCGGTACCTACTCGTAATACAGATAAATTGTTCCGGTTTTTTAATAGATTACTACCCGTGCTCAATAACTTAAGAGCAGAGCGTAATGACATCACAAATAATGTATCTATACAAATTAATAACATTAAAGTGTCTGTTTGTGATTTCAAAATAACATTTTTTAGTCAATGTACATATATAAAAGTACGAGTATATACGATACCTGTAACGAAAATTCAATTAATTATTTTTGTCTGTCGGTCTGTCTGTTTGGCTGAGCTAATCTTCTAAACGGCTAGACCGATTTTGACGGGACTTTCACTGGCAGGTAGCTGAAGGTCTAAAGCGTAACATAAGTTACTTTAATTTTCAAAAAAAGCATTAGCTCGAGCGCCAAACACATGCGCGCCCCCTCGCAGGAGCGCGGGATGTTGTTATGTTTAGATATGTATTCCTTTTTACTTTTTTAACGCGGGTGAAATCGCGGTGATCAGCTTGTAAAATATAAAATTAAGAGACATTATTACAAGTTTAACATATTATTATAGAAAGCCTATCACTACCTAATGAAAGCAGTTCAGCGCTACTGTGTTCGGATTTGATGGGTGTAGAAGGGAGATAAACTTGTCCGAGGCGTAAGGTACGACAGGGGTTTATTTTTGGTTTTATTTGCTACTTCTGTATCATAAAACATGGATTTGACACGTAACATAACCAGCGATTTAAGTATGCAACACTAAAAATTACGTAAAGGAACTTAAAACTGATTAGTAATACTTATCCCATAGCACACGGAAGCGTTTCTGTTTTGAATTGACAGGTGTGGTTAGGCAAAATTATGAATATGAAGCGTTCCAAAGCGGGTGTAATAAAGTAGATGCATTACGTACTATGTAACATAGTACAGTAACACAATCGAAGACCCGCGTGGCGGAACGGTTACCATACCGGTCTGACGCGCAATGAGTCCCGGGTTCGATTCCCGGCCAGACAGACATCGAAATGATGAATTTAGATTTCTGATCTAGGTCTGGGTGTTTGTGTATTCGTGCATTTGTGTGTAAATGACACCCACGACGTATGAGAAAAGTCCTACTCTGGGGCTATGAGTGTAGAAAGCGTTTTAAGTCTTTTTAAATTATTTCTAATTGTATTTGTCATTAGTAGAATTTCTAGGCATGTATTTGGCATAGGTATAGGTAAGTTATGCCTACCTACCTATTTGATATCTGATGTAGTGTAGTTATATGATATAGGTACCTACCTACTTTACCCATTTCCTCTTAATAGAAATATTATTAGATCTACTTGCACTGGACTGAGAACTAAGGGACCTACATAGATCAATCAATGTAATAATGTTTTTGATCAATTTTTTCAACTTTATCAAAGGAATATAATTTTGCCATGCACCATTAAACATTTTACAATATGAAATATACCGTATAACAATTTGAACTCTAAAAAATTCCAGTAGCCTAAATACCTAATGCAAAAACCATGTCAGGTTTTTTTAACAAAATCAACGTTGTATTGGCAATCTCAAAAAAGCTTCGATAGGCAACGTTTAATTTTTTAACTGACATTTTCTGTTAAAGCTACACACCGGTAGTAACATAGTAGTTTAGTATGGAATACGTTAGAAATATGCCATATTTTTTAATGGTTAAGCACAGGATATGTTTAGAAATGGGACTAAGATATATTGTTTTTGAAAATAACTATCTTTTGCTTCAAGAAGTTATGAAATTTCTCCATATTATTTATAAACGTGTATGAGTTACGACCACGTATATTTTGAGTATAAATATTATTATCCACTTAAAAGTCAACCCATTACTGTTTTACAGATATGTAGTTTCTTCATCTCAGTCTTTCTTTCTTTCCTGTCTTCTCAGAGTGAGTGATTCGGTCCACCACATTAACCAAGCGAAGACTTGTATACTTTACACTTATTTGAGTTCTAGAGTTGAATTTACTTCTCAATGATTTCCTTCCGCATTAAGTAAATAATGTCCAATACTTCGAAAAATTAGGTGTGGGATTCGAACCTCGAACGTCATATTGAAATGCATTACTTTATTAGAATGAAATGGTTAGATGAAAAATGGCTATAGTGTATCATAACAATTCTAAACCATTCTAGTTTATAAAAATATTATTTTAGGTGTCGTTTTCTGACATGTTACAACGTGGGCTGTCAGATAGCGAAACTAAAAACGTTGTATCATTTTATGTTTTGTACTCACGCCAAATATTACATACGAAATTTTTACTAAGTTATATTTAGATTATTTGATGGTATCGAATTATAACGATACCTACAAAATATGTCATTTATACGTTAAAGTATCAAACAAACTTGGGGTGGATACTGATTCGACTATCCTATTTGAAGTTACTGTCTTATACGGCTAATTGATGTATTGCTTTATAAAGTATAGTTGTTCAAGTTTGTAGTTCGTATTTCTTTGTAGCGGTCTTTATAGGTTCTGGTTTAATTTCCAGCCAGACTAATGATATCTAAATGGTGAAACCTTCCCATCTAGATGGGGTGTTCGCTTTTTGATTTTAGGGTAGTTAGGGTGCTACCACACGAACGACAATTATGTTAATACACGAGAGACAGCAAGCGTCGGCGAGCGTCAGCGGCACGCGGCCGACATTGCGGACTGTCGCTCGTGTATTACCAAACTATCGCTCATATATTGGAGTAGTAAGTAGTTAATTAAAACTTAATACCAATAGATTTCTACGATAGTTTGATTTAGAAATTTCGAGTACATACATATTTCTGAACTGAGCTAAACGTGCATTGAATAATCCGATGGTGAATATCAAATAGCAACTAAAATCATAATTCGAGGATTATAGAAATCAAACAAACAAATTTAACAAGAGTTGCGTATTGTCAATCTATTGTTGATAGGATTAGTGCTCCCATACGGACGGATTGCGATATTATACATTATAATCTGATACGGTACAACGCACTAATGAAATTGAAAGCTCTCACAAAGCGACCCGTTAATTTGATAGTGTCGCCATTTTGCTACTCCCAAAGTTTGTTTTCAACTTAAAAGAAACAAGGAACAGTTTCCCCGCATTATGAGAATTGTTTCACTGGCTTTTTACATTTGCAAAATTGCTTTGTCTTATAACAGTTTCGGCTTGCGATATGAGTATAATGGTAGAAATTGTAAGGTTAGAAAAAAGCGTTATGTTTCTCAATGTCGATCTTTCTATTATACCTTTGCAACTGTGTGTGCAGGTGCGATCATTGAGATTCGACATAAGTATCGTGCGCGGTCAGTTGTATCTATACAAATAAATGATATTGAAGTGTCTGTTTATGATTTCAAAATAACATTTTTTTACTTAATGCATATGAAGGTATACACGATACTTATAACGAAAATGCAATTTAAAAAATATTCTGTCTGTCTGTCTGTCTGTCTGTCAGTCTGTTTGGTTGAGCTAATCTTCTTAACGGCTGGACCGATGTAACGGTACTTTCACTTAAAGATACCTGCAGGCTTAAGGCGTAACATAGGCTACTTTAATTTGCGAAAAATGCATTAGCGCGCGCGCCACGCGCAAGCGGGCGCCCTCGCGGGAGCGCGGGATGTTACCTATGTTTAGATAAGTATTCCTTTTTACTTTTTAACGCGGGTGAAACCGCGGGGATCAGCTAGGTCTCAATAAGTTAATACTTAGGTACCTAATTGTGTTAATGTATATGCGAGTTACTGAAAATTGATAAGAGATGAAAGAGATAAAGCATTTTAAAGAGTAAGTTATTTTAAAAAAGACTAGACTCATTGATCCATTGACAATAGACTATATGCATTCTGAAACTGACTCTACTTACGACTTAAGCAGTATCTGTGGACTTACGAAGTAGAATCCAAAGAGAAGCATCATTATAGCAAAGTTATTTGTCACTAAGCATAGTGACCACTCGCGATAAGCGGCAGCAATAATTAATCGTATTAATCAAAATCTACACTAAGTTAAACGAGATGTTGAACACAAACACAAACCACAAAGTTTAATCAAAATTAATTACGAACTATCGGGATACGCTACAAGGTCTATTATATTAGGTCTATCATTTATTGGTTCTAGATAATATATGTAGGTATACCTATCTAGGTATCATATACGATCAAGCAATATGTGGCATAACGGTCGTTTGTAAATTATTTTAAATAATTCTTAAAATGTCATATAATTAACTCCTACAATTTATATTTTAATTTGAAAAAACTCTCTAGTAACGACATTTCTATTAGGATTTTCAATTATCGTTCGTAAATACCGTCATACTGTTCGGCTCATGATGGCAATACGTTATTAAACGCAATAACGCGTAGATATAGTCGGGCGATAAAAATGTTTTGCTTACTACAGTAGTGATGCATTGGTTTGAAAATGGCGAACAGCATTTCAAATATTTGAAGGACATTCTAAAAAATAGTAATTTTGGCATGTACATTTACTTAATTATTATATTCAATAATTTAAAAATATTTTTGGAAACAGGTGTGGCGGTGGTTCATCATAGTCGAATGTGGTAGAAGGTAGAAGAGTTGTATCACCACATTTTTTAGAGGTATAAGTTCAATGTATAATTTAAAACAAATCCTTGTGAATTACAAGGAAGTAAGGAAGTTTTCAATGTCCACATAATTCTAGTCAAAGTAATTTCCCCTTATACACCCCAGCGGCGAACAGTAACGCTACATAAATTAATGTCAACTTAATCACGCGACTCACTTTGCACGAAATAGAATGTGTCCTGAAACTACATGTAAAACCAAGATTAAACGATGTTGACTAGTATGATCTCAGGGATATTAAGTCATTGGAGTTATGTACAAAAACAACCAACTACTTATTAAGATATGAAATTTAGGCTTCGCGCTGGGAAAGTTCTAATCGATACCGGATTTCACTGGTCTTTTAATGTTTAACCCTGACCATGAAAAATGATTATTACTAAAATTTTGAAAATACTTGAGAACTTTTCATTATAATGTAAAAATGTATGAAACGTCTCCCAACACTTGACCAGCAAAACGGTAGTTTAAACAAAGGTAGTAGAACCCATGTGGTTCGACTCCGGCGGCACCACCACCATACCTATTTCTACGTAATAACACCAGTGTTAAGGATTGCTGTGTTCTGGCTTGAAGGGTATGGTAAGGAAGACATACTTAATCAAGGCGTCCAATCTAGTCTTCACTTAGGTAAGAATCTGTTCTTATTTGGGATTCAGTACAAATGAGCATAGGCGGCAGCGGCCACCTACCATCAGATGGACTGCATGCTCGTTTGCTACTTCCTCTTGTATAAAAACACACGAAATAGTAGAATTTTCATAATTAAGTGAAAAGCAAATTTAAAAACAACCAACATCATTAACAATATCATTGACCAATTGCAGTCAGCCGTTACGTAAAACTCAATTCTAATTAGTCCTTGTTATCCTTCAAACTACATTATAACATTGGAAAACCGATACGCTACTTTTATATTAAAGGATTCAAAGTTTGCTACAAATAAATCCAGGACGAAACTAAAATACAACAAAGGTGTTTTATGTGATTGGAAACCTCGTGGAAACTGGTGTGGGGATCTTTATACTACACGACGGATGGCATTTAAAATATCACTGTATGAAGCCTATTTTATTTTCATACTGCGAAGAATAAATAATCATTTATTATCACATCCATTTTGCAGTTACCTAGCCCTATACCTATTTCAAGTTAACTAAAAACCTATCAACTTTAAAAGTTATAAGGACTATCGTTATAATAGTCATCATAATTGATTTAAAAAAATAGTCGAAGAGCACCGTTTTTTATAGGTAATGATGAAATGTAAGCCAAATTTAATCATAACTGGAATTGGAATCAGAATTTCCTATGGTCTATCGGGAATAATTTAAAGGTATCATATCTATAGTAGATCGTCACAATTGGCTTTGGACTTACCTCTTCCCCTACAATAAGCTTTATGGTAATATATTTTTACATAAAATTGGGATTTCGTCTTTTTGATACTGTCAGCTATATTTATATTGTCCTGAACGATCTCAAGATTAATTTCTTGTTTGCTTGAACATGCAAGTATCTTCCTTAAGAAGAATTTTCCAGTTTATGAAATTTACTACAAAGTTTATGCTCAAATAATTATTTAATCTAATACTGCTAATATACCTATTATACCTACTAACTAATTCCATAAAAACCTTAAGTAAAAATTCTACTAAAATAGAAGATCAAAACAGTGGCGTGACTCTTAATTGCATTTGTAACCAAAAAACGACATCCACATAGTTCCAACGAACAAAGCAAAAGGGCTCCCTACCACACTTCTCCATTACGTGTGGAGTAACAAATACCACATATTTATTTTCTTTATCTGTGACATTCAGGATTCCTGACAATGTTTTTCAGCGGTGCAGGAACGCGACGTAGAATTTAAAGCATTATTAAGGTTTCGCAGAACTTAGGTAAATACAGTGACGTGATTCGTGTGAATATAAATTACTGGTACTGCACGCTCCATGTATTTTTGGAATGTAAAGGCGGATTCTAAGTTTAGAAAACACGTGAACCTGGTCGATGAATGTCTATTTGCTTATACGTTAAGCATATACTGGTCTTGTCATTTAGGGCATACATATGTATATGTTATTACTTTATATTCAAGTCATGTATTTAGCCTTTTTTGGTATCTATTATCGAACATCATTTCAATCAGGGTCTGATAGTATTTTTGGTGTACTAGGCAGAATTGACAACATGAACATTTTATTTTACTTAAATTTTCAATCATCAACGATTTTGGTCGAACTTCAACCACTCAGTAAAACCAGTAAAATAAAAATCATTATTTAGAATACATTTTTGTGTCTTGCGATTCGTCGGGTCCTTCAGATCTCTTTATTTCGGTAGCACAGTATAAACGTGCCGGTCGGAACACCTGCGAACGTCCTTTGGTCGGGCTGGCTCTACCTCAGCGGAACGTTTGGCTGCCCCACAGACCTTAATCATTGATACATCCTTAAAGCAGCGTTTGTTATGTTACGTGCACTCAAAATAATCTATTAGATTTGGTATCGAACTTTTCTTCACCGAATACTTTGGTAAAACGTATTCGACAAGTTAAAAAGAATAAACGTAGGTACCTATCTTCTTTGTAAAGACATAGGACTGATTTTATACAACTTTATAAATGATGCATTGAAATTATACTTAAAATATAATGTGACAATCCTTAATATTTATAAAAATAGCAACATACACTCGTCAACTATGTATATTATATATTATTAATATAAAATGAAAACAAAAATTAACTGTGACTTCAACGCTTCAAATTCATTTTATTTTTGGTACCTACAGACTTTCTGCTCAATAAAATTTGGATTGTCACATATCATTAAGTGCCCATTGATAGCAAATTGACAAAACCGCCAGAGCAATCAGCGTTAACGAAAGGTATTCAAAGAAAAACGTCAGATCGAAATTAAGTTAATAGCTAGCGGCTGTTCGACGGTTGACAGAGATAAATGGACAGTAAAGTGATCGCCAATACATTATTGTCCCACTACTGTAGTCTATAGTCCATCGCGTCAGCCAAGTACAGATTGGTAAAACTGCGTAGATTTCCAATCTCAGATCTGCCTATTAAGAAGCCGAGTTTCAAACACTAGGCTATCACTACCCAAGTCATTCAGTAAACTTTTGTATTCCACATTATAACGCTTACTACTTACGCTTACGTTTATATGAATACATACATATACAATTATCAGACCTATCCATTTCATATTTTTATAATATAGAAGAAGCAAAGAAACATAGAATTTACTGGCTATTGTGCATGAATATTTTGAATTTCACCCCAGGTATCATTCGTGCGTTACCTGAGATTGACTAAGGATGCGTTACCATACTTGAGAACTAAGTGGAAACGCCTCAAATAACTTTATTTCTACAGTATTCATATTATACTTTTATCATAGATCACGATTACACAATGCGATAGAATAAACCTAATATTGCATTTTATATTTCCATAAATATCCATCCCGCTCGTCGCCTATGCATTGCACCGGGACATAAAATAAATGTAGCGTCAGTTGGATTGGGGATCGCTGAGCTAGTGCCGCGGCCGGAAACAGGTGCTGTGCGGCCCCGTCTTACAACTCACTAATTTCATCCACCTCTATATTGAATCTATGAGCAATACCCGCAAGATTTCTCCTTTGTCGTGAAATTCGGACAGTTTTCTTGTTTTACTGACAAAAATATTGTTTTTTACCAGCTCTATATTAGCTATACTTAAATTAGGCGAATTCTAATAGTCTCATAAATGAAATTTTGTTAGTTTTGATGGCAAGTGGAAGGTAGAATTCTGCAGTGGCTACTAGTAAACATGTCACACAATTATGAGCTCATATGATTAGTTTTGAGAAGTATTTGCATCCTACATGTAGATTAGAGCGTGATAAAAACCTGTATTTTGTTTTTAAGACCATAAATAAATATTATGTATGGTTGTTTTATGATAATTTAATAAATAAAACGAAGTAAATACGTACATATTATCTAGAAAATAATATCTTACGATAATAATAACGCTGAGCCACTAGTAACTAATTATGAGCGTTTTTGCGTCGAAAGGCGCAATAAGTATGTTCATTTCTTTTAATATCTAAGCACCAATTATGCTTATTTTATGTTATTTTACGTGGATACCTTTTGGATGTTGCGGGAACTTTCTACATACAAAGTTACTGAGTATCACTTTATCACGAGACATGGTATTTTTATCTATAGATATGTACCTACGCTATGGACTCTAAATGTATCATTTTGCATGTGGTATTAAAAAATCGCAGCATTGATTTTATCGTTTCTTTTTCAAAACAAATTTTTTTGGTTAATAAAATTTATGTTTCGGTACTCTTATCGTACGAAGCTACTTCATTTATTGTGTGCATTATATGTATATTTGTATATACTCGTTCATTACAATGCGTTTACTTATATTTATTGGCCGGCACTTTTGCATCAATTTAAATAATTTGAATTTTAAATACTTAAGTATGTTGTTTTGTTGTTCGATAGTCTATAAAAATAGACTTAGAGTCTATAAAAAGTCTTATATAATATTTCAAAACAACAAAATTAAATATGTACCTATCTAATTTAAGGTAATATTGAAACGAAATAAAGTATTTCTTTATATTAGTATTGAAATTAGATATGTAATCTAATTTCAATACTAAAATGTATGTGGTTATGTAAGATACGATTACCACTACAATTTACGATTTTGATCTACGCCTTTAATCTTCGTAAAAGGTTAAAAGTATGAACACAATGTACTAGATTATGCATTTTGTGCACTCAGGGCTAAGTCCGCGGAAGCTATTGATTTTTTATTTGGCCGATGCTGTGTATAATGGACGCTTTTATGCAAATGCAGCATCCGCAGTGCATCATATTCCTATACGAAGCATGCAGAGAAAGAAAATAGAATAAACCCGGCGGTTACATACGCATGCACTATGTAGAAATGAGTTTACCCAAATGAATTATGGATTCGTGATTGCTTTTTTTAAACTATTTAATGATTTTGCAATGACACTAATAGTAATATTTGTTGCCGTAGGTATAGGTACCTACAGCATGGCATATGTGATATCTTTCTTCGATGTAAATACATTGCGGGGACCTACATTACATTATCCTACCTGTCTACCTACTTCTTATGCTTTTTTAATATCTAATATGCCTAATTTTATTTGAATAATTCATAAGCTAAGTTAAAGGTATAAATATACCCGAGAATTCATCGCATAAAAACTCACATAATCTAAGTCTATCATGCAAGCTATAATCTCAAAAATATTTTACTCAGTCCAAAATGTATATCGGCATGGCAACAATACAATAATATTATTTTCAGGTCGGCTTACCCTAAAATGCTTTTTGACAACAACAAAATTTGTTCTGAGTAAGTCCAATAATCAACTATTTAGCATCAAAGAGACTTAATTTATATTTTGGTCGTCGTTTAATTAAACGAATACATCTGAAAATTAAAACAAAGCAACGGCAGCCGATCCCAAGATAACTCCGTTATTTTGTAATTAAAATAATGAATTAATTTAGTAATTACTTCTAAACGTTTTAAGCCTGTGTCCTTCGGCTGTCCGATTATATCTTTAAGTAAACTTTACATTATTTTTCGTAAATGTCAGGGCATTTTTTGTACTAATTATTTAATTAATTATTGTGTATTAGTTATAATTACTATGTAGTTAAAATAATAATTATTCGAAACACTAGCTATTGCCTGCGTGATCGTACGCAAAGACTATAACACCAATTAATAAATCATTTAACCTCTATTTAATTCCCTGAAAAAATATCGAAAGATCTTTAGCTCTAAAAGATCTTTTAGTGATAGGTATAGTTACCCATACCTATCACTAAAAGATCTTTTATAATGATTCTAGCTTTAATAGTGTCTCTGCGGTCACTATTCGAGAGTAAGTATCCTTTCGCTTATAAACATGTAGATATAGGATGTATATAAAGAGATACAACGATGTATTTTGATGCCAAATCCTAATTATTATAAATGCGAAAGTCCGTTTATTTGTTTGTTTGTAACGCCTTCACGCTTTAACTACTCAACC
>DWPV01004740.1:0-13216 GCA_018251915.1 Urbanus proteus proteus
GAGGGTAAAAGGAGATATTTCGATAAATGTCCACTTGAATATTGAGGTTGGAACCCTATAGATTTAGGGAAATGTAATTTGGCGTGAGACGTTTGACGTTCCAGTAAAAATCTGTTTGTTTATGGATATAATATAGATAGGTTACCAATAGTTTATTTATTTATTTATAAATTGACAACATTAAATACCGTAGGAATTGACTATGCTCTACTTTTATGTCTTAAAACAAAATTTAGTAACTTAGTACCCTTTCATTTTTAAAGTAGGTCCTACCTACGTCTCACAACGACAAACTTTTTAACTTAATTAATTAGCAATTAATTATTTCAATTTTATTCTTTAATAATTAATTATGAATTAATTTAATGATAGATAAGTACTTACTATGTAATTGAATTAGTGTTAAAATATTAAGTACACATTGTACATAGATCATAATTATTAATAATAAATGAGAAATAACAAATAAAGAATAAGTAGGTACCTACTTATAGATTATGTAGGTACCTACTAATTAGGTGTCGTCCAACAAACAATACATGTAGACAGATACATAAAAATCAGAATTAGATTTTTTTAAAATACCCAACTGTAAAGACTTCACGGCTGAAGGACTCTTCATGCGCCTTAGACTTAAGTATCCTGCAAAGACAAAATGCAAATGGAACTGTAGATCCAATATCTGTTTGAATTGTCATTGAAAATCAACGAAGCTGCATCCACTACCTTTTGTCACCTGTCGAGTGCCACTCCAAGCGTGAATGCGCTGCAAATTCTGAAAAGGGGTTGAAATACTGTCGTGGTTTGGAAGAGGGATGTTGAAATATCCCCTAGTCTGTCTAGAAAGGAGTGTCTTTCTCTACATTTAGGTTATACACCACCGTACGCTGGTAAAGTGTAGCGATGAAAAATTAAATCTTAAACCCATTTGGTATACCTATAGGTAGTTACATAACTACTTCATATAAGAAACATACCTAAACTCACATAACCTTATGCATAGCCTTATGTCTTATGTGTAATTTCAAATGCTTGATTGCGACTTTTTTTGCGTTTTTTTTGTAAAGTGAAGTAGTAAACAAGTAAATTGGTAATGAACTACACACCACCAAATGGTAACCTACACATGATAGCTTCATATGGAACAGGCGTTTTATCGGAAGTCAATTACAGATACGTTGCTACTTCTTTTTTTCGAGGGGGAAACTTTCAAAAGGTACTCGTCGCCGTAGGAGAGACACCGAATTATGTGAGATTTTTACCACCAACCCCGCGGTGGCCATCACCGCTGCGAAGAGGAACACGGGATCTCTGGAGGAAAGCGATCGGAGTTATTTATACGCGTTGCCCCGTCAGGCTTCACGAACGAGCATTGTTCTTCGTTGCTACTCCTGAGAACTAAACTGGACTCTTTATTGGAACTGACACTACATCATTCTATCGAAACCCAAGAAATGCTTCACAATCACTTTACAAATAGATGTAGGTACCGGAGGTACCTTCCTCTTCGTTCTAACCATACATATTCGTACCGTCTCGCATGTATCTAGTTCTAGTACTTATATTATATTTTTATGTATTCATCAAATAAAAATACTTATGTTCATCATCGCCAGACAAACATAAGTATAAATATGAGATAACATTCTCAACTAAGTCCTCAGAAGTGTTGTAACTAGTCACAAATAGCGTTTACTAGACCTTTTTTTATGACATTTGAGTAGTAAACGAGCTTGCAGTCCACCTGATGGTAAGTGACCAGATATGATCACAGTCATACCTGGGGTTGACCACAGATGCGTTGCTACCCCTGAGGACTGAGATGGAACGCCTCGGATAAGTCTGTCTCCCTAACCACACCCTTCAGACCAGAAAACAGCAGCGCTACACTGCTGTTATAAGGCAGAATTGGAGTGGCGGTGGTGCCACCGGAGTCGAACTACATAGAGTTCTACCACCTTCTATCTACAAGACCTACAAACATCATAGCTATTGTCTGGTTCGAAATGAAAATTGAATTAAGTTTCTTCAACAAACCCGACGATCAGCAAACGAAGATCGAACTGAAGCGCAGTTAAACCCGGATTCGATGCTTAATTGAAAAGAAAAAGAAATCGAGATATCGGAAGCTCCAGTAATCTTTCCAGGCATTTTAAGCGTGTTTTAAAAGAAAAAGGGATTTTTGTTTGGGATGAAGTAAATTCCTATCTATAAGTTATTTAATATAAAATAAACTTGGAACATAAAAAACAAATAAAATTGTTATTGTGTTACTAACATGCTGACCATAGGTATATTTATACTTCTAAAAATAAAGTTTAATGTAAAGAAGAAATGTTTATGATTTTGTTTATAATATAGAAGTAGCTTATCATCAGGTGGACTATATGATCGTTTGATCATGTAGTCCAGCTGATGATAAGTGGCCATTACCGCCCATGGATATCTGTAATCAACTCAAGATAAGATCAATCTTACCTAACGTTGGCCAAAAATGCGATGCTACCCCTAGGGGGACTTAATTGCAATGTTTAACCCATAAGCATGTCAAACCCTTCAAAACAGAACATAGCAGCGCTTAATACTGCTGTTATTAAACAGAAAAAGATGTGGCGGTGATGTAGGAGTCAAACCACAAAGGGCTCCATCGCCTAAATAATCAAAGAACAACACATTCATAATATGCACAAAACATTTTTTTTAAATTAACATACCTACCTACTCAAATAAATAAAATAGGTAGATTACTCACCGCCTTGTATTTGAGTGAAGCCAAATAACTATGCTACTTACATGTATTTATACGCACACACTTACACAAAACTAGCGTGGTTCCTTGTCAGTTCCTTTAGTTTATTTACGCTCACATAATCACTTTTATAACCCGACCATGTTAAAAATGGCTACATTTTTTTGTTAGTAATGATAGATCTACCAACTTTATTTATCTGAGCCTACCTATGTCAGTAGTCAGTACATTACAAACTAAATTGCATTCTAATCAACTTACATCATATCCGGTTCTATTATAACCCGGATGTGTTCTCGAGTCGTCCGCAGGCTCTGAAATTGAATTTCATCCATCCACAAAGCTGATAAGGCTTTCATATGCACACACAATGTGCAAGGGAACAATACCCTGTAGTACGCTACTGAGATATAGATTATTCACTAGTCTAGGCATAGAGGTATTCTTCGTTCACCTCATACCTTTCTTATCTGATGCTGTGTTGAAACACGGCCTACCGTGTTTTCTTAACTTTGCTCAACATCAATTTCGGGCGTATGGTAGTGATGTTAAATCTTTTTTGGCTTCAATTTTCCAAGATATTGTAAAACAAACATCGTGAACAGAATTGTTCCCATTTTATTTATCTGAGATCTAAGGTTACAGGTTTAACCAAATAAAACAGAAATTTTCACAATGTTTTCTTATCCGAATTCATAATGACAATCTCGACAGCTGCACAGTGACGCCATCTGCTCCAAAATCCATTTTAAATGCTAACAACGCCATCTATGCAGTGGAACGCTGACATCGTGGTGTAACAATATATTCACTTTCACGAAATTAAGTAGGTTTCCAGTTAATAACGTCCAACGGCGACAGTGGCTACGTAGGTGATTGATATCAGATGTAGTTTTATCCTTAATGATATATTTTAACTAACACTACCACCGTCAATTTATTCCCATTTATATATTTTTTAGTACGGAAGTAGCAAACGAACATGCAGTCAACATGATAAGTGGCTATTGCCGTCCATGGACACTTG
This sequence comes from Urbanus proteus proteus, assembly GCA_018251915.1. Classification (NCBI taxonomy): domain Eukaryota; kingdom Metazoa; phylum Arthropoda; class Insecta; order Lepidoptera; family Hesperiidae; genus Urbanus; species Urbanus proteus. The sequence continues at coordinate 3,777 of DWPV01004740.1, forward strand.
TGATCAAGCCCAGATAAGATAACAACCTTACCAGAGGTTGATCACAGATGCTACTCCTGAGAATTAAATTGAAACGCCTCGGATTAATATATCTCCCTTACTACACCCTTCAAACCCTGCCATCCTGGTCTAAGGCAGAAATTGGTATATTTTCTGTACAATATTATAATAAGCAAAGAACCTTGAATTACCAACAACTCACCGGGTCGGCTTCTTATATTCATAAAATAGTTATTATAATGTATTATATTTTTACTAAAGAGATACACTTAATAATAATCATATGGCTTCCATATAAAAATTCTATTGTTTATTATTACATAAATGAATACAAAATGTATACTTAAAATAACATGAAACGTTAGAAATATTTCTCCAGCGGTTCCCCTAATATCTGCTCCAGTTTTCTAATGGCGTCCTTCGTAGCAGTCTCTATCTTCTGATCACCGTCCTCTAGAAGTTCAGCCAGGAACGGCACACTCTCTGCTAGAAGAGGTAGCCAGTTGCTGCCGAGTTGGGATGCCATTGATACCAAGCAGTCGAGAGCTATCAATCTGAAAATTAAATGAATTGAAAGTTATTTTTGCCAGGCATTAACAATAAAATATGTTTTTATTTTATTTTATAACATATTATAACAATCTTAATTTAAGCTATGGTAATAAATACAATTAATGTTCACTCCATTATTCTGATCTGGCTCGAAAGACTATAAATATGTGTAGTAAAATTAAATATTGTGTCGCTAACCAAACAAAACAAAACGCTCACCTTATTTCAGGATCATTGTGCCGAGACTTCAACAATATCTGATAATTAAGAAGCTTCCACAGGGAATCGTCACCCGTAGCCACCGCAAACTGTGATATGCAAGGAATTATAGTCTCTTCTGCCCTCGTTTTAAGGGTCAAAATCCCACCCAATGGATTCTCCAATTGATCAACCACGGGCTGCATTAAAGTTTCAAATCTGTCCTTGTTTAGGAAACTTTGACTATCGTAAAGGAAAACGATTTGAAGTGTTTTCAATATGTAATTAATAAGGGACAAGCACTTTGTCTCAGAATCAAAATAGAGATTCTCGGTTTTACTTGTATTACAGGAGTCAAGTAACTCAGCTGCATTTTTGATGAAATGTCCAGCGAACAATACAAAGAGACCTTTGAGTTTGTTTGCAATGGCGCTACTCAATCTGAAAAGATGAAAGAAAAAATAAATACAAATTCATTTAATAATAAATAAGCCAAAAAAAATATATCGAATCATACACATACCTGTAGAAAGTAATAGTCCTGTCCTTATGTCCTTCAACATTCGTTCTGATAGCCCAATCATAAATCTTGAAGTAGAATGGTCTAAAACTGGTCTCAGATAGTTTCAGTACAAGACATACCAAAGCATTGACCACTTCATCTTCAGCTTTGTCTATAACGTTTTCATTGATATTCTTCTCAACCGCATCACTTCTAAGTTGTAGAGCTGATAAGAAGAATGTTGTTAAATCTTGTTGCAGAGCTGTAAAATCTGCTGTCGTGACATTAGCAAAACTGTCCGCCAGAAGTGACATTACTGGACCAATGGCATCATAATTCTCTTTTTCAATAAGTAGATGATGAGTCTCATTTGTAACTGGTATTAAAACTCTGGGCGGTATAGACGCAGCTATCTTCTTCTTGATTTGGGTCAGTTTAGTCACGATGGCTGACACTTTACTGCACTCTTGGTCGTAATTCTGCCATTTGGCTAACAAAATTGAGTACTCGTACAGAATCTTCTGGAGATAGGGACTCAGGAAAAGCGGTAAACTTTCCACTATCTTAGATATTGCAGTCACAGTACTCAATAGAACCAACTCTGGAGTGTCAGCTTTACGTTGTTTCTTCAATACTTTGATTAGAGCCGGCATGAATTTCCGTAAGCTAGCTAATGCATGAGCCTTTAAGTTTCCACATAACTCAGCTAGACAAAGGACTATAGATGCCATGACATTTCCACAAATATTTTGATTGCATGTGTATTCTGTGACTGCTTCTAAAACTGGCTTGAACGGCTCTGGGTTTTCTGACGCTAGCATTCTAGTAAGTAGTTTTAAAGACAATAGTGCTGTTTGTTGATTCAATTCTTGTTCCTGCGCGGTGCTTTCATTTAGACTTTCATCAGACGTTTCAACAGTCTTAACAATGTCCAATAATACCGGTAACAGTGAGAAAAGTAATTCCATATCTATATCATTAAATAATTCTGGACTGAACTGTATTTTAGAATTCAATAACTCCATAGATTTTCTTCTTACAGTTTGAAGGGTATGTTTCATCAAACCTCTCACTACAGACAGGAACATAGGGGCAGAAAGCAAATTGTTTGTGTGATCTAACAAATCATAGCTGTGGTGCATCATTACACGCCAATATTTAGCTGTCTTCTCATCACTGATTTTAGAAATGCTTTGAATGTAAGTCAAGATATTGATAATAAAGGTTTTGTAGTGGTTCTCCATGGTCTTTATGTCAGTTGCCTGACTGCTATGTTGGATGAACCTTGACGATGCTAGACAAGTATTCATAAAGGTAATTATAACATATTTATAATGCCGCAACTGAATTGCTGTGTGGCCATTTACACTGAATATATCACCAGGATCTACGTCTGTTTCCATTTCATCTTCATCTTTTTGCAAAGGCAGGGATTTAATGTAAGACATTAATTTTATAAAGTTTTCTAAGCATATTTCAGGTGCGAATTCCAGTAAAATACTTTGGCCAAAATCAAGTCGATTGATTGGTGATTCTTGGTCGGCTAATGTTCTTTGCTGTGATTTATCCTTCTTTTTGCTTTCGTTGAAATGAGCAACATGGGTTTCAAGCAGCAAAGCGAGGAAAACCCAGAGGAATTGGCTTGGACCCAAAGTTTCAATAAGCTTCTTGTATAGTGGCAATCTTCTATGCTCGGGCACATGAAGAACTACATCGGCGAATATACGTAAAACAGGAACAACTCGCTTTTGTAATTGTTGTAGCTCTTTTTCTGTGTAATCTTCAATGTTCCTGTCTAATTTGACTAATATTGGAATAAGAGTCTCAATTATTTTTGTAATTATCTGGAAACTGTATGCGTCATCGTGGCGTAAAACTGAGGAGCCCATAAACGTAAATATTTCCATAGTATGATGAAGGACTTGTTCTGGTAACATATATGCAGCATGCGAAAGTAAGATTAGTGCATGGTGTTGAGTTTGTGGGTTCTGAGTACCTCTGATGCACTGTACAATTGTTTCGACATCGAACATGCTTTTCAATGACTTAAGTTGTTCTTTATCGGTATCATCAATGAATTTCTTACAATAATACCAAAGGGATGACAAAATAAGTTGTTTGATGTATTCAACATAGGACTGCTCTTCGAACCTCAAACATTTATTCAAAAGTTGGAATAATATATTTACAAACGAGTTATCTACAGACATCCTTTTCTTGTTTTGAACATATTCCAGGAGGATAACACCTAGTTGCCACTCGTCAGTTTCAGCAAGTTGGTGAGAAAGCATTGACATGGTCGATTTCTTTTTCTTTGGCACATTGGCAACTGGGTCCAAGACATTAAGCATTTTCTCCATAATGGGCTTAAAGTAATCAAATTTGATATGAATTTTCTTCATTGTCTTAAACGCAACACTTGAAATAGCAGGATTGTTACTAAAGGCACCAGCAGAAGTTACAAGATACACCAAATCTTTCCGTCTCTCTTCAGGAAACTTGGCAAATACATTTTCTTCAATTTCCTTCATTACCAGCACACAGGGACTTGTCAGAGATTGATCTTCTAGCACAACACATTCTCTATACTCTTTTAGAACATTTTCAATTGAATTCCATATTTGATCTTTTGTGAAAGTTGTTACAGTATTCTCATTTATCAGACTGAGCACAGATTTTATAAGGTTTGATTCATAAATATCAAACACAAATTTATTGTTTGCTTTATTTTGCTTTAACTTATCCTCCAGGCTGTTTAGGGATGGTAAAACATGTGAAAAAGTGACTGCATTGTTAATATGAGCTAAAAGTCGAGCTAAAGCTGCGTTTATAAATGGTGAATCTGAAGTCATGATTCTAGTGAGTCGCAAAAGACAATTCTTACGGAACATTTTGTTACCTGGTGTTTGTTCCGTCAAAATTGTTTTAAGAACTTGAGGCAACTGTTCATGATCTAATAATAATTCTTCCTCGTGCGACATCAATTCCTTCAGTAATTGTATGTATATAAACTTTTTATTGTCTGGTTCGTCTCTTAATATCATTTTTATCAAATCAATGGTACACTGTCGTATATTCGTAATAGGATGATTTAGATCAAAAAGTAAAGCTGCAATCAAAACATCTGAATCATATGCCCAGGTCGCATTTTGTTGAACCCCAAAGAAATTGCAAAGTAATTTCAAGCTTCTCAACTGCAATTCTGGGCTTATGACATCCTTTGGATCATTTGCATATAATATATGCCCAAAAGCAATGTTAGCGATGAAATTAAATTTCTCTTGAGTAGAATAGAAGAATTTATCTAACAGCTTCTGAAGAAGTTTAGCATAATTATCGGCATACGTAACAATACCGCAGCCTGTTATAAATATCTCATATAATCTTCTAATAAGAACTGTTTCCACTGTAGCGCATACATTGCACCAAGGTTTTGTTATTCCTTTAATATTAATATCTTCCACTATTCTAGACCATATGTATTCCATTACTTCAAATAATATTTTATCTTTTCGAGCAACTTTAATAAACTCCACAATGGTGTCTCCAGAGAAGTTAGCATTTTCAGTACTAGACACTATTTCTCTATTCACAACAGACTGTAAAACTGTGTCCAATACACTCATAATTTCCTCAATTGAAGCCTGTTTGAAAGAGGAAGATTTAAGAAGTATGTACATGAACAGATCAAGTGTGCTGTCTTTGTTCACCAAATTTACATCCAATTTATCACTAAAAGTGAACTTACGATCAATAAACAAAATTTTAAATATCCTCTGCTTTAACACTTCTGGATTGTCCTTCATCGATTCACTTAAATCAGTCATACTATTTCTAAGTCCAAATTTTTTACCCCATGGCGAATTTATTACCTGCCAAGTAATTTCAGCAGATGCTGTATCATTAGGAAATAGAAGAGGTACTATTGCCATAATTGTTTCATGATTGACAGGTAGACTTTTGAGGGAGCAAAACTTACTAATGACTTTCTCGATCACAGGCTTCCATTTCCTTGAACCTTTAGAGACAATAGTTGTAAAGGCGTTCGCCAAATCAACTTCATTTAAAACTTCAGTGAGATATTCATTTGGAATTTCCAAAGCAGCAATTACGACATTAATATTCTCATCGTGAAATCTGTTTATGATTGAATCTTTCACAAAATCTATGTTTTCAGATTTCAATGATTGGAATTCTTTTGCAATGTATTTTACAGCTTCGACGCGTAAATCTGGATTTACATGATTCAGGTTCTCAAAAAGATATGTGCCTCCGATTTTATGGGCGACTGAAGGTTTGAAGCCAAGGATTTTTGAAAGTAGCGACCTTCTTTTGTTATTAATTTTGCTATCAGAGCCCATTTCATGTTTTACCACTTTATCAAATGCGTCTGGGTACTTGTGCTCCACATTTCGCAAAAATGATGAATACCAATGCAAAATTTTACCATCCACATCCTCGATTATTTCCACATCACTTTCATTGTCTTCAGCATTATTTTCTTTTTCATGTTGAAATGCGTTCAAAATACATCTGAAAGAAAATAAATAATTCAGAATTTATGATTATAGATAATATCTATTAATTACTCATCTAAAAGGACATAGTGTTAGAATTTATATAAAACAACATTAAATTGAATATTTGTTACACATTCATTGACATCTCATCAATAACACTTGATTTAACAATATGTGGACCATACAAATTTGTTGCATGCATACTCGTAAGTATAAAACCAGACAGACAACTATTTAATTAACTAAAAACATCATTATAAAACTACTTACTTCACAACTTTTTCCGGTTGTTGGTTCTTCAAATCGACCTCATCAATCAATATTTCGGGGAATTGAGAGAACTTCCTGAACTCCTCCATATCTTTCTGAATTAATGGCAAGACACCAGACAGAAATGCTATTACAAATGCCTGAATACTGATTTTGCATTCAACCAATTTCTTCAGGTGCATACAAATTGTATTCATGACAGACACCGTGATGTTGTCCAAAATGCTATCCGTCATCTTCCTGAGGTGAGTCTGATTGGTGTAAATCAGATTAATGAGTAGTACAGAGTCGTGAGTTAAATCAAATTCAGTAGATAGTATAACGTCAATTATGTCCTGCAAAGTCTTGTATTTTATTGTCGTTTTCGTTACTAAAAAACCAAGTATGACATATGCCGATGAACGAAAATCTATTATCGTTGACTCGAGGCCTTTTACAATAGTTGGTAAGAGGACACTTATTATTGACTCCGTAACTCGCTTACTGGTGCTTATTGTACCTATTGCCGTTGAGCACAGGAATGCAAAAACGGTATTCAATTGCGTAGCTCTCTCTCCGAACTCGTTAACATATTTTAGTGTTGCATCGGCAATAAATTGCAATGTGGATGTATTCGAGACACACTGATTATGTAGTACTTGTTTCGTTAACGGAATACCATGTTTCTGAACGGGAAGAAGCCAATTCCATCTGTTGGAATTGGATTTAATATCAAAAAGTTGTATGAATCGGATGAATATTTTAGTCTCGTGATAAGGTAGTATTAAAGCCATTATGGCATCTTGATTGTACTCATGTATGTGATAACGATTGACCAGCCATTCTAAAGCTTTATGAGCTGATTGCAGCAGAAAGTATGGGGATAGTCGAAGCAAAAATTTCTCTATAGTCTGATCAAGATTCTTATTTACTTCCTTACTTTGGACGGCTCTTTCAAAGTCTTTGGAAGCAACACTATACAAGGTGTCTTCAAACACCTGGAAGCCTTCATAAAGCGCTATTAATTCTTTTAACCCACTTATACCAATCTCGTAGAATGTGTCGCGATCCTTTAGGGCGGCTTCTTTGGGATCGAAGAGTAGTGATGCTCGTTTCTTGTCATCTTTGTATATAGATGTCTGGGGTACTGATAGCTTTTGCAACTGTTCGGCTAGTGATGTGGCTGCCATGATAGCGTGGTCGCTGAATTAGAACCTGAAATTTGAAATACGAACAATGTAAAAATGTTTCTTTATAACCTATTTGTGAGTGAGCTGTGAATTTATTCTATACTCATGGTCGTATTATTCCTATAGAATACGTTACATCAACTTACTTTCTAGTGTTTGCAGGACACAATACTGCGTTTATTCTCATTTATCTACTTGTTTTTATAGATTTACCGGATTTTGCCATAATCTACGCTGCGAAACATGCCGCGCGTGTAAATGACAATGACATTATTGCAATCAATTATCAAATCAACATTCAATTGTCAATGTCAGAATAATTGTGAATTTCAATGAATATTGCCAGTTTACATTATTAGTTTCAACGTAAACTTAGTATTTTATTTAATTAAGAGGTAAAATTAGGTAAAAATCGTTGAAAAAGAAATGCTTTTACTTTATGATGAAGGCTTAGAAAGGATATTGGAAGTCTTTATGTATACATGATATAATAAAATTTAAAAAAGTGTTACCATAACAAATTAGGGTGCGTTCAATGTAATATGTCCCTAATATTATAAGAAGTTAAAAAATATTCAGTATTATAAAATAAAAAGCAAGGTAATATTATACCAAGATAATAATCATAGCAAACGGATAAATCATAGAGTACATAATTATATTTCAATTCGTGGAACGTAACGCTTCCCAGCTGTTCAAACGTCATGTGTAAAACAAAAAATGACAATGGATGTTTTGTATTTTCATTTTTTCAATGTCAACAATCCATCCGTTTGTAATGTTTGCATGTTTTAATGATCATATCTCTTGTTATTGAATCGATAACTATGACGTTAATCACTATAGCGTGTTTAAAATGATGAAACAAACAAGTCAGTATTAAATTGTGTTCGATTCATAAACGTTGTGTCTGAATAAAAGTTCTTTGTTCGCGATCATGATGAAAATGTCATGGAATATTATTATAATCGTGCTTACGCTATTCGTAAGTGACGGGTTTTGTTATAAACCAGTAGTTTTAATTCATGGGATTATGACCGGAAGCGGAAGTATGGAAATGATCAGCCATAGGATACAGGAGGTATATTTTTCCTATTTTTCTGTACATGAAATCACTATTATGTTCACGAATTTATAGAAAAGATTGAACTGAATTTTTACGCAAACATCTTTGATAAGTTCATGTTATAAATTTTATGTATACTCAGGTGCATCTCAAAGATTTATTATCGTTCAGGAATTCTGGATAACTGTTTTTTTTTTTAATTAGATAATATGCACATTTAATTAATTTTGTCTTTCAAAACTATCACAGCGAGCAACAGTAACAATTACAGTATTTTTTATTATCCACAATTAATGTACCTATATTTATTCAAGTCAATTTTCTAGTAAATTTTGATGGGCAAATCATTTAATATATAATAATTGCTTGTTTTTATAATTTTGTTAATTTCCATTATTCCAGAAACATCCAGGCACAATAGTCTACAACGTAAACAGATTTGAAGGCTGGTCGAGCTTAGAGACCTTATGGCATCAGGTGTTGGAGATAGGTACAGATGTGGCAAACATCTCCAGCAAGTATCCGGAAGGCATCAATTTGATTGGTAAGTAATATTTTATACTGTATAAACATATATTTAATTATATATGCACTCCATTATTTTGAGTATTATGGTATGTGTGGTCGCATACCATCGTGCACCTGACGGAGAATGAGAGCAGTGCTCGTCTGAGCTGAGAAAGAAGGGGCAATGCGTTCAGAGGACTCCGGGTGGAGTTCCTTGCTAAATCCCCGGAGTCCTGTTCGCAGCGCCGAGGACAACCTCTACTTAGTGCGGTAAAAAACCCACATAACCCGGCGTCGCTCCTAAGGCGTCTGGGACCTTTTGATGGTTTAAAAAAGTCGGACTGTGATCTCATCTTGGGTTGATCATAGATGTCCATGGGCAGAGGCCACTTTTTTTTTTTTTTGTTTACGAGGGGGAAACCTTCAGAAGGTACCCGGCACCTCGGGAGCGACGACGGGTTATGTGGGATTTTTACCGCACTATAACCCCCCCGGTGGCCGTCCTCGGCGCTGCTAAGAGGACTCCGTGGTCTCAGCAAGGAACATCATCCGGAGTCCTCTGAGCGCGTTGCCCCATCAGGCTCAGCTCGGGCGAGCGCCGCTCGCCGCACCGTCAGGTGCACAGCGGTACGCGACCACACATACCGCTGTCCTTC
>DWPV01004741.1:0-13216 GCA_018251915.1 Urbanus proteus proteus
TTTTACGCAAAGATAGTTTAACGGGTTTTTAACAAATTCGGCACACAAATGCTTTAATGCATAGAAAATCTTCATCCGATTTCAGTAGTCCACGTGAGCGAAGCTGCGGGCAAAAGCTAGTACTAAATAGTAATAAGCACAAAATGAATGACTTGACTTTTAATTACTAGGTCATTGTTTCCTTTGTCCATGTAGTTCCGGGATCAGAATACGGTTACGGTATCCTCTACTTGTCGTAAAAAGCCACTAAAGGTGGGCTTCCGAGTTTACGGGCGGCTAGAGTGGGTGCTCTAACCGTCCATTTAGATGTCCGGGAAAGACGTCGGTATGTATGGTCGCATACCATACTGTGATAGATGACCAGACAGTAAAGGCTTAGTAATAGGGTTCCTTACCCCTTACGTAAGGAACCCTAAATAGGGTCTAATCGCTTTATGTTGCGCAGTTGAACTGGTTTGTATATTGATTTAAATTCTATGTATAGATGTCGCTCATGTCAAAATTGCAATTATTCTTTATTTAAATTTTAGTGAGACAATTAGTCCTGTCTTGTTTACACTTGGCACCTTCGTATCCATATATCTCTGTCGGCGCCTCATTTATTTACCAAACATGACCCGGCGCGTGTTTACGTTACATTTACAATGTTACTCTGGCAACCGTTACAGGGGTATTTTGGATGCGTAAAGTGAAAAGGATATTCTTAAGTTCTAATAAATGACCGTCTCTGCACCTATTGTTTATGGATGTCTTTGATGGGTGCTCTGGGCGTACGAATATAGGTACCTACCTACATATTACAATTAAGTAGTACTAGTAGTACTTCTTGTGGTTCGACTCCAGAGGCAGCACTGCCCATTTCGACAATATTAATTACAGTTGTATTTAACGCTATTCTCTTCTGGTCTAAAGGAGTCATTCCAAATGAGAGAATCCAAATGAGTATGTCTCTTTAAAAGTAACAATGAGATGCTTTGCTTCTTATAAACTGTGGTTAACCTCTGTAGTTAACTCCAGATAGGAATTCTAATAAAATCTGGATTTTTGCAGTTGACTACACATGACCATGGGCGGATGTGGCTCTTATGTTACTTTTATATTAAAAAAGTGTAATCTAAATTTATCAGATGTCTGAGTAATTGAATTATTTACATGCAACTCAGTCGTCTCTTTCAACGGAGATTCGGTGATAACTGAAAATAAACCCGGATTTCCATCCCGTTTGCACGCAGCCTCGCATTCTCGTGTCGGTCCGTATATCTGTCGGCGCGGGATTTATTCACCAAACGTATCCCATACGGTACTTATGGTACAAGTAAAGTATGTAGTAAGTTATGTGGTATTCACCAAACGTATCCCATACGGTACTTATGGTACAAGTAAAGTATGTAGTAAGTTATGTGGTATTCACCACACGTATCCCATACGGTACTTATGGTACAAGTAGTAAATTATGTGGTATGAAACTATGAAGCATGAACGCTACGATTTTCAAATCGATTTTCAAATAATCATTTGGTCATTTTCAAAGAATCTACCATCGCTTCGGTAGGTCTAATTGCTGTTTTCCTGCTTAACAACGCGATATTGTGGTTACCAACACGTGTGTTATGTGCGGTGGCTATTGGCAAAAACTCACATCAGGGGACTACTATATACACATGTGATTATACACAGCAGTGTTAAATCGCAAGGGCTCTACCTACAACTACTGATGGAAGGTGGCCACCGTCGCCTATGGACATTTGCAACACCAGAGAAGTCGCCAATGCATCGCTTTGAAGGAGAGCTCTTCTAAAACTTTTATATTAGGTGGACTGCACGTTTACCATTCCTATCACAAACACAATAAATGCATCGCAAGTTATACTCGCTTGCTATTGAAGCATTAGGCGGTGAAGTAAAAAACAAATATTTGGACGCGCGCCGAGGCGAGCCCACGTGAGATTATTTTCATGTTCGCGAAATCTGCACATACACGTCAGACACATGGGAGCGTCACAGATGTTCGACAGATTTGGATGCAAACCAATCGTGGATCAATATCAAATATACCGCGATCCCACGTAATGTAAAGCCACGCCTACGATTTATTTATTGTTGTTTACTAGACGTACAGTTGTGCAAGAATAAACATCATTGTCAATACATTATTTTCCCATAGGCACGGTTTTCCCCACAAAATGTGTCTTCAGCAACGACTGTTTTTCCTCTCAAATTGTGACTTTAGCAACGACGGTTTGCCTCGATGACCAAGTGTGGATTGGTAGACGACACATATTTCACACTTTGTTTTTACAGTAGGTGGATTAGTGGCCTTACAATGTTTTTTTCATCGTATCGAATTTCTAAATAAATACCGAATCTTTTTCGAAGTTTAATCTTGAAAAGGTTGTAATTTTCATAAAATATAAAGTGTTATGACGTCATACATTCGCATATATTTTTTCAATTATTATATCTTTCTTCGAACTTTCGACTGATCGGAATTTCGCCATGGTGAAGCTATTCTGGATGATGGAGTCCTCGCGATGCTCATTTTGTTGCGGTCGTAACACAACGAAAACAACAACCACAATATTATTATCATTTCTTGCATTGCTACATACTCTGCTATACAAGGTAATTAAAGGGAATTAAAGGGAACTAATCAGGAAACACTTATGAATTGAGCTTAGCAGTCTTCAATTCCTCCATGTTTAACAAGAGGCCACGACTCCGTTATAGATTTCTTCAACCTTTTCTCTCTATGGAAGGCTGACTGCCTAGAAAACCAGCTGCTCATTTTATCCCTCAGTCTTTTGTCCAGGCTTTAGCTTTGACACCAAAACCCGTTGAAGATCCCTCGACACCTGAAAAAAGGTCATTCATCACATGAGTGGCCAAGAACAGGTGACCGACTCTCTGTTACAACATCTTATGTTAATTAGATTTAGGTAAAGGTTATTTTTAATAATGCTAATGCCCTTACGACTTTTATCGAAATTAACACTTTTAAATCATACGTATATGACGCGCGTGACAGATTTATTTGAAGACTTACAACTGTTGAACAAGGTTTGGCATGTTTTGCGGTTATTATTTTTGAGTGTTACGAGCAAAAATACAACGAAGGCAAAACAAATTCATAAGATTTTTGGGGAAAATCATATAATTGGTAAGAATTTGGCTCCACTTCACATTTTTTGTGGAAGGATTGATTTATTAAAATGGTTTTGAAACGTTAAACTGACCAAGTAAACAGGTGGGCAGCTTGCCCGTCTTCTGTTACGTAAATGTAATCAGGGAACTAGTACGCCACTGAAAACTTGCTCAACTTTTATATTGTAGTCAAGTACGCCATTGTAAGACGTGATCTAGACTTTCACATCCAGTAACATAGTGTGTTAGTCTAATAGATAGACTCACTCGTAGCGTATTCTATACTTCTATAGCTTACTAGATGATAACGCGGTTTCACTCGCGTTTAAAAGTAAAAAGGACATATTTAAACATAACTCATATTCCGCTCTCCCCCGAGGGGGTCCGCATGCGCGTGGAGCGCGCGCTAAAGCTGTTTTCAAAAACTGAAATAGCCTATGTTACGTCTTAGACCTTCAGTTATTTTCCAGTGAAAATGCCGTGGAAATCGGTCCAGCCGTTCAGAAGATTACCTCAGCCAAACAGACAGACAAAAAAATCCTAATAGCATTTTTGTTAAAGGTATCGTGTATACTTTCATAATTATGCACTAAGTAAAAAGTCGTTATTTTGATATTACAAACAGACTCTTAAATTTTTATTTATTTGTATACGAGTAGATGTTGTTTATCGTAAAAAGGTGTGTTGTTAAGATGTTATATAACTCTCGTAGAGGTCAGTAAACAATAATAAAGGGTAAACGTGATGTACAATCATCTTAATCTCTCTGTAGGTATAATTATATCTAGTATAAGATAACATAATTATGTTAACTATTTACATATGTACCTACATACGAGCATATGTATTTGTTTACATAAATTATTATATAACTATCATACTCGACTATATAATTGCGTGCAATTTGTAGATTTAATAAATGAACACCAATTATGTTTGTGTGTACATGGAAGATAATCTATCAAATTGCCTAATCAATTTTAATATTTTAATACCTCTTTTAAAAAGAAGATTATTTGAAAATAACCCTAAGGTCCTTTTTCATGGATTTTTATGGATACGGGGTTGTTTACCATTTTATTAGTTAAATCTAAAACTTTTCTCTTATTTTTTTGTTTCTTTATCTGATTAATTGTTGGTTCAAATGTGGGTTCAAATTATCCTTGGATGCGAATGACGTATAAATCGCGTATAGTAAGTTGTTTATTTAATTAACCTTATTTGACTCAATTACAAACTAATGAACCTAACTAATGTTAATAAGTTAGAATCACGTGTATAGTTTATGTACGTAATAAATTAACGGTTCATAATGTTTGTTACAACTTTGGGCTAAATCTTTTTTAAATAACGGGACTTAATTAACCAATATTTTGGCTCAAAATATGTTTGTTCAAACATTTGATCCAAAGGTTGATGGCGTGGAATCTCATGAATTTTCTATATTAGTTTTAGTAGTAAGTGGTAGTGCGTGTTTATTTTGATACGCTTATTTCGGGCGTGGCGGAGGTGCGGCGCGGGTCGCGTTTGTTGACAGGATTTCATTCGATTTCTATGGTATTACTATCTGTGACTAAATTAGTAATGCGGGCGGCAATGCCCGCATGTAATCCTGCGATATTTTTCACAACTATGTAGGTAGAAATCGAATTTTTTCGGTACCGAAGAAGCCTATGTCTTACCATGTCTTTTTGATTGAAGATCCCATGTATTTGTATCAATTCAGCTATTATGAGCTTTACTTCGATAAACATGACTTTTCGGGAAAATTATTGGTAAACATAATGGAATATGAGAATGACACTTTTTTTTTCTAAATTTCCATATTTTCCATATCATAAAATACTCGTAAAACGAAAGCTTGTTTTTATGGACATCGAATAGGGCATGATAATAAAATATCTAATCCGGCCGACATAACTTTCACTAGAGCCTACTTGTGTCTAGAACTAGATTTCCATAGGTTACAACTATCTTAACATAGGTCTACTAGTGGGTACTTACAGGCCTTTTGGCTCAAACGTATGATCTATACAAATAAATATTAAGTGTCTGTTTGTAATGTTAAAATAACAAGATTTTACTTAGTGCATATGCACTTTCATATACATTTCATATACAATTTTTTTTGTCTGTCTCTGTTTATTTGAGGCAATCTTCTAAACGGCTGGACCAATTTTGACAATATCCACATTTCTTGTAACCTAAGTTCTAGTCTAAAAATGTAAGATGTAAGCAATGTAAATATATTTATTTATAAAATGTAAGATGTAAGCAATGTCAGAATATTTATTAATTATTCGTATTTCTGCTTGTTACAGATGCGGGCAAGGGTTTGCGTGCCAGCAACCTGGTGCGCATGCGCCGGTCCGCGCTGGGCAAGTCCGCGCCCACGCTCTCCGTCCATGTGGTGAGTTTCCATGTCCTCGCCGTGATGCCGAAGGGATAGCTATGTAGATGACGGTGTAGTATGTGGGTGGGTGGTTTGTAGAGCGATTTTAAGGCCCACGGCGACTTTTTGTAGCGATGCTGTCGCGCGTTTAGCGAACGCGTGACAGCATCGCTACTAACGCGTTATAATCGCATTTCCAACGCGCCACAGTAGCGATACCAACGCGCTACTGCATCGCGACTGTATCGATGCTTCGACGATATCGGGTATTTGTGTGCCGTTACTGAATCGCGCTAAATCGCGGCGGAAGCGCGTCAGTATCGCGTTTGCGATGTATCACTGCGATTGCGATGCGATCACGATTCAGTAGCGATTACTGAATCGTGGCGAGGACACAGCTAGCGACAGCTTTGCATCTGTATCGATGCGGACGCGCGACAGCATCACTACTGCATCGCTACAAAAAGTTGCCGTGGGCGAGGACCCTAAGCTATCGATACATCCATAGACGTCGAATTTCTGTAATATAGACACGTTTTCCTATATCGCTCATCCAATGGAAGAATGACGTTATAACGTTTTAGTTATTTTTCAGGAGAACGTTTTAAAAGTTTGACTTTGACAAATAATGTTTCGTAAAACACGTCAATTCCTTAACGACAATCTCCCTCTATCCAAAAACTACCGTAAAAATAACTATATCGTTTTTGTCATGGATAGAACTTAACTAACGTGAACTTATGCAATTCAAAAGCAATTTTCGGCTTTTTGGTAATTACGTCGTTATTCTATTGGATGAGCGATATATTGACAAGTAGGTACGGCCCATGTCTGCGCGCTTATGTTACCTTAGATATAAATACGTTCATACATATGTATTGTATTGGAGAATACTATCTTGTCTGTCACGGCACGTGTCTGTCACGTTAATGTCTGTTTAATGTATTGTCAGCTTAAGTCTGTCACGTTACGTCTTTGGATATAAACGCAGCTTAAAACTTAACTTGTATCTAAAACTAATATTGTCATCTAAAATTACTGCAGTTGTATGTATTCTCACACGTATTATAAAGAACGAGCGAGACGCGAATGAAAATACCGCTATTGGATTACAATTATTTTTATTATTGATACAAGTCATACATACCCACTTATAATACCTAAGTAAGTACTGAGTTTAAAAAGTATACACAGCTTGTGCAGCGTTACTTACTGTTGAAGTTAATAGATATTAATATCAATACTGACAAAACTATAGTAATAAAGGTATATTTCTGTTTTTTTGTGTTCTGACGTCATCAAATAAGCAACTGACCAACACAAGGTTATTGTCAATTTGTAAGCTTTGAAACATCTGTTATCATTTTGCTATGAAACATAAAAAAATAATTTTGCTGACATCGATATTATGATCAACATTGATATACTAATGTCTAGAGAGAAAATGTCTTAGAGCATATCGTTTACAGAAGGAGCCATGCGCGGTGTCGCGGCGGCCGTCTCGGCTGCCACCGCCGCCGCCGCACCACAGACTCTCGCTTGTGGTAAGTGGTCACTCAATCAAAATACATTTGATTTGTAATGTCTGACTTGTTTGACGACCCGCGTGGCGGAGCGGTCACCATACCGGTCTGACGCGCAGTGGGTCCCGGGTTTGATTCCCGGACAGACAGATATCTGAAAGATGAGTTTATAGTTCTGGGTCTGAGTGTTGAGTTGAGTTGATGTGCTGAGAAAATCGTATTGTGGAGCTATGTGTGTAGAAAGCGTCTTTTTTATATCTACTGCCTCCTACATCCATAGGTAAGTCCGTTGAAGTCCAGTGTTGGACATAGGCCTCCTAAAAGGTTTAACCATTTGTCACCGTGCTTGGCATGTTTTAGTAAGAAATGGCGGGGATTTTATTCCGGAAACCCGACGTAGTTTCTGGGTGCTACGTGTTGTGTTAAAACATAGAAGGTATCTTTACGTAGAGAATGCGTTAAAATTTTACTTGACTTGACGTAAATATTACTCCGTGTCTACAGATAGACCTACTACATAATATTAAAAATGGTTTTTTTTATTACGCCTATTAGTATAGCTATTGACTAAAGTAAATAACACAATATTAAAATTATGTTTCTAATTATCTAATACAAATTTAAAATGTCGAAACAAGACATAAAACATTATATCTGCCATCTCGACAATATCGTCGAATTGCATCACAAGATTGATAGGCCCAAACGATGTTGTTCGGAAGTCGTTTCTAGTAATATCTGTCGATCGGAGAAACTTTAATGACGCTTCGACGCTCGTAACTTGTGCTACTTCGCGAACACTGTTGTGTGGTGAAGGTGTGTTGGCTAATCTTTGGGGTAGGAGCCAATATCATTGTTGATGTCGCAGGCAACAAGCTTAATTTTATGTACAAATAGTTGATCCCCGCGGGTTCACCCGCATTTAAAAAGTAAAAAGGAATACATATGTAAGCATAGGTACAAACCCGCTCTCCCGCGACGACAGCCGCATAAGCGTGGCGCGCGCGCGTTTTTTTCAGAAATTAAAGTACCCTATGTTACGCCTTAGACTTAGTCTAAATCGGTCCAGCCGTTCAGAAAATTAACTCATCCAAACACATAGACAATTTTTTAAATTGCATTTTTGTTATATTAAGTAAAAAGTTGTTATTTTGAAATCACAAACAGACACTTCAATTTTATTTATTTGTATAATAATAACGCCTACCCTCTTTACTAAACGTACCAGCCTAGCCTCTTTACTAAACGGTGCCGTTCAACTAGATTCCTGAGAGATATTCAGCTGTAGCGTTTAAGACAACAATTAGTGAACTGCCTAGCTGATGTGGTACACACATAAATAGCTTATAGATTGAGATATGCGTGGAAATAATTATTGTATACCAGACTTAATGAGATTATCATTTGACATCGAATTTAAAATAAATGCCTACTTTAACATAAAACATGTAATCTAACATCGCGACAATAATATTACATCACAACATAAGATTGATAGGCCAAAATGAAGTTGTTTGGAAGTCATATCTGTCGATCGGAGAAACTTTAATGACGTTTCAACGCTCGTAACTTGTGCTAATTCAAAAATAGTGCTGTGTGGTGAAGTGTATTAGTTAATCTTTGAGGTAGGAGCCAACATTATGTGTTGACATTTTATTGTTTTCGTCTGCCGTGACCTTCGCCCTTCCTCTGTTAAGCTTCTTAGTAGAACTAATGATCGTTATGCAATGTTGGCGTGCACTTTCGATTCTTTATTTGTTTTCTCTTTCACTAATCTTAATTGAAATAGTATTTTGAAGTGTTGTCCAGACTTGTCTATTGCTTTTGTTTTGCCTATTTTTATATGCTCACTCATTCTTCTTTTTTACTTGATATTCAATCATCATCATCATCAACCCATTATTGTTGCACTGCTGGGCACGGGTCTCCTCCCAGAGAGGGATTTAGGCCTTAGTCCACCGCCCTGGCCAAGTGCGAATTGGTAGACTTCACACATCTTTGAGAACTTTTTTGTAAGAACTCTCAGATGTGCAGGTTTCCTCACGATGTTTTCCTTCACCGTAAAGCAAGTGATAGTTAATTTCTATATTCTGATATTCAATCTTATACAAAGTCAGTTAACTCTTATACAAAGTCAGTTAAGTGAAGTAACGCCAATACCACACAAAGAGGTGTAGTTAAGTAAATATTATATTCAAGTCTTACTGTTTTATCTTAGTTCTTATCCACTTAGAAGTGGGTGGATTTTCTTTACCTGTCTCACGGTTACCGGAAATTAGGCTTAATCTCAAAGACACGTTATAAAGCAACACCGGACGCTATACCAGTTTTCACCATAACTTGAAAACTCCGCGGATTACAAGATATTATCTAAGGCTCGATTTCACAAGCTGGTGTCAAAACTAGTGTCTTCTCGCGACTCTGCTTCTTTTCCTTCTGATTTTTTTTCAATTAGATCTTGTGAACTGGGAATATGTTTGGAGAAAAAGTAGACTTTATTTTACTTTTGAAATAAATTACTCTTCTGACTTACACGAAAATCGTATTTAATTCTGTTTAGCTGTTTCCAAGATCAGTAAGCTTCATGATGATACATTATAGATACTTAAAGAAAAAAATATATATTTGGTTTAAAATCACGGACAGACAGATCCATTTAATCTATATTTATAATTAGCAAACGCCCTTGATACACCGCAGGAATATGAGATGTGCTTTGCGCAACACGTATCGATATGTGTATCTATATGTATAACTTACATAGGTACGATCGTATTATGTTGGTCAAGTGTAAACAAAGGTTGGTTACGGTCGGTTCTGGATCGATGGTTAGCGTAATCATTGTTTGACGATTTGTTAATCTTGTTGAACGTAAGCAGTAGTTCATATTATTGTTTGCTACCACGTTGTCTTGAGGCAGTCCAAAAAATTCCTGTAAATATACGTATAACTTATCTACGATCGTATAATGTTGGTCAAGTGTAAACAAAGGTTGTTTACGGTCGGTTCTGGATCGATGGTTAACGTAACATTGTTGGACGATTTGTTAATCTTGTTAAACGTAAGCAGTGGTTCATATTGTTGTTTGCTACCACGTTGTCTTGAGGCTGTCCATAAAACTTCAGTATCTCTACAAATAACTTATATACGATCGTATAATGTTGGTTAAGTGTAAACTAAGGTTGTTTACGGTCGGGTTCTGGATCGATGGTTAGCGTAATCATTGGTTGACGATTTGTTAATCTTGTTAAACGTAAGCAGGAGTTCATATTGTTGTTTGCTACCACGTTGTCTTGAGGCAGTCCATAAAATTCCAGTATCTATACGTATAACTTCTCTACGATCGTATAATGTTGGTTAAGTGTAAGCAAAGGTCGTTTACGGTCGGGTTCTGGATCGATGGTTAACCTAATCATTGTTTGATGATTTGTTAACCTTGTTAAACGCCAGTAGCAGAACGTCTTACTGTTTGCTTCCGCGTTGTCTTGAGGTCTAAAACTCTAGTTCGACTGTGTCTACCACTGCATTTTGCATCACCTCCGAAACTTCTTAATACTTTATTAAGGTTAAGTTTATTAATTTATATTTTCCTTACCTTGTTTTTATTGGATGAATGCAAATCTTTATGATTTTACATATCATCACTTCAGTGGGATACCATCCGATACCATTTAAGCGTTCTAACAGTATGTTCTACGTCAGCTTTTCCTGTTTCCCATTTCTCCTCCATCTTGTCTTTTATCTTACAGCTTTCAAACATGCCGGTCAAGGCTAGGCTGAATCGAAGGAAATAAAATAGGCAATCGTTATAGGAAAACAAACGATTCCTTGCAATAGTTCCTTTTACTGCACCGGAGATTTTTTGCTTAGTTATAAAAACGCAATAAATTGAAAGTATTTTATCGTAAACAATGAAATTTAATGCATTTTTGTCATAGTGTCAACTCATGGTGAAGGGTGTTTGTTTGTTTGACCTGTTGCTTTCCTGATAAGAAAAAAACTGATCGTTATCCTAATTATTATAAATGCGAATGTCCGTTTATTTGTTTGTTTGTAACGCCTTCTCGCTTTAACTACTCAACCGATTGTTATGAAATTTTGCACATACATATACAGAAAGGGGTCCAGAATAGGACATAGTGTACCTTTCATCCCGAAAAAACGTACTACTCCCGAAGGATAGAAAAGTAACTTTTTTTACCTACATCGTAGTTTATCTTAAGATTAGGCGAAAATAGACGCGTCGTGTGGCTTAAACTAAGGAATATCGTAAAATATTTGCCAGTATTGGTAATTTGGTATGCCAATATCTCAAAGTGAAGTAGGTATGTAAAATATACCAATTCGTGCTTAACTAGCGCGGTGTATTGTGGCTTGTGGCCTAATCCTTATAGTCCTTATATCCTAATAATCTTTATATAACCTTTAGTGGTACCGAACCCTCCATGTGCGAGTTCCATTCTGACTCAGCCGATTATTTAGAATATTTAGATAATAAAACTGTTACAGACGTATGTCTCAATAATACAATGCTTGAATCATATGGAAAAATAACTCATTACTTCGTAGATCATCGTGCATTTTATATTCATATTGACGCAGCATCACTGCGCCCCCGTAGGTACGTGCTCATAAGGCACTCAATATAGTGAGGCAATAATGGAGCTAAACTTGAACGCTTGCAGTAAATATTATATCATTTCTACGGAACTCATATAGACTTTGGTTCATGTATGCACTGGCTCGGAAAGTAATAAAGATGTGTGATGAAGTGAAGATGTATTGCGTACTGTTCTATAAGGATTTATCATGACTGGCATTTTTATATCTCGCTCTGTTATAACAAATTACAAGGAGACTTATTGGATAAATTGATTAAATTTATTACCAGATTGGCTGATCCCCGCGGTTTCACTCGCGTTTAAAAAGTAAAAAAGAATACATATTTAAATATAACTGAAATCCCGCTCTCCCGCGAGGGGGCCCGCGTGTCCGTGGAGCGCGCGCTAATGCTTTTTTTTAAATTAAAGTAGCCTATGTTACGCCTTAGACCCTCAGATATCTTTCAGTGAAAGTCCCGTGATAATCGGTCCAGCCTTTTAGAAGATTACCTCAGCCAAACAGACAGACATAAAAAAAAACTAATTGCATTTTCGTTATAGGTATCGTGTATACTCTCATATGCATTGAGTAAAAAGTTATTATTTTGAAATTACAAACAGACACTTCAATTTTATTTAATTGTATAGATACTCGTAATATTATATTCGTTAAGGTGACACTTTCATTAATGCAATCTATCATTAATTTTTCACGTCAGTCATTATTTTAAGCGCAAGTTTTATGTTTGAAGTACACTCTGTGATTATCACAGTTTTAGAAATAGAAAGTTTAAATCTTGTTATCGCCACAACATGTGTTACGCCAAATTTCGTAT
Source organism: Urbanus proteus proteus (assembly GCA_018251915.1). Taxonomy (NCBI): domain Eukaryota; kingdom Metazoa; phylum Arthropoda; class Insecta; order Lepidoptera; family Hesperiidae; genus Urbanus; species Urbanus proteus. The sequence continues at coordinate 12,494 of DWPV01004741.1, forward strand.
TCGATAGCGTTTGTGCAAACGAGTTGGCAGATTGTCAACAATTTTGGAGGACCGTTTGGATGGGCAATTGGCGTGAATACCTCCCTCAATAGTGATAAGTCTGGAATATTGAACGCCTAATTGAAGACGAAAACAACGTATTAATTGAAAACGTTATATTTTAAACATTTACATTTTTTTTAGAATTCATATAAGGTAATTTACCACTTGCACCATTTTTTCTCTAGAATAGCCTAAAACCTTTCGAAGTGGTTGTAGTTTAGTGAGACTTAAAGGGACTATAAGAATCTGTGATGTTTCTTTCGTGATTGTTGACTTCGTGTGATGATGGTAAGTCTGAAGGGGAGGGAATTATCTCGAATTATAGGTATGATTCTGAACAAGGAACTCCGATTGCTTTGATCTGATATCCAGCTGAAATCAAACGATAGGTAGATTGATGTACAGATAAATCGTTCAGATAGATTGATATAAGATTTGTTTGTATAACAGTTAGAAAGTAGACATTGTAAGCATTAATCCGAAAAGGTTCTCCCGTCGTTTTAACAAGATAATCTGGTGAATTGAAATCATAGATAAATCGATAAGTCTACTTATAAATATATCCTTCATTAGCACACTATATTAAATACAAAAGGTATGAGGCACTATACTTGGGGCAAATTCGATATGGAATGTTTAATAACAAAGCGTTACCTAGCAACCACTGACAGGTAGGGGAAT
>DWPV01004742.1:0-13215 GCA_018251915.1 Urbanus proteus proteus
GCTCCTTCAGCTCCTCCAAATAAATCCTAACCACCATCATACCTATTTCTATCTTGAAACAGTTCTGCATCAGATGGACTGCATACTCTTAGTATGTATTCAGTAAATCATTACCGTTAGAAGATTGGATTAAAATACAATTTTACGAACCAGATGGTGCAATGGTTAACACGTCGGACCGCTAATCCTAGGGTCCTGGGTTCAACTCCCAGCGAGGCGGAGATTTGAATAATGAGTTTAAATTTCCGTTCTTTGTCCATGGCACCCACGACACAGCGAATCCTAGTGTGGGGCTATGACTGTGAAGCGTTATTTATTATTTAATTTATTTATGTCGTTGTTACAGGCGAAACGCGTAGGTGTCAATTGCGTAATCCTTCCAGAGGAGAACAGAAGAGACTTCGACGACCTGCCGTCCTTCATAAAGGACGACATCGAGATACACTTCGTGAACACGTACGATGACGTTTTCAAGATCGCCTTCGAAGAGGAACAGGTTTAAAATCGCTTGCTATTTGAATCATAGCACATTGGTAGATTTTCACTTTCTGTATAGTTTTATAGCACCTTTGTAGATTTCAGATTTCATTATAATCACAATATTTTTAATACAATATTTCCTTGTAGTTGTCGACTAGTACTAATGGATTTTTTTTGCTAAAAACCGTCCGAAAGAAAACATAAAATGGGGAAGGTGTTACAAAAGTGACAATGTTGTGATTTCTGTGTCCAATCGGTCATATTATATGAATAATGCACTTACGTACAATAAAATCATACAACATGGTAATTCATAAACACATATTTTGTTTGTAACTTTTGTGTGGTAATTTTTAATATCCATTCAATGGTGTACAGTGTTCAATAAAATCATAATTTGTATATGTAATTAAATTACAAATATAAAAATAATTTTAAAGCCATATATGATTATAATTTAAAATCAATCGATCGAATCGTAGATTTACCAAAAAGTTTCTTAAGTTGAAAGTGAAGCCGTATTAGCCATAAGCACTTATCGTGTAGCAAGATCGTCTGATATATTAAGTACGAAAAAGACTTAAAGTACACTGGTTTCAGTTGTAAGCATTTCGTTTGTATTATATTAGCACAATGTCCTATACAAATGACTATTTTATTTAGACAACAATTCTTATAAAAATAGGAATATTATTATAGTTATATTTACCAATGTTGCTATTGCTATAATAATAGTGATTTTTTTTTATAAATAAGCTGTCTCGAAAGTTCAAGCACTTTTTTAACCTATTTGAAGTCGAAAAAGTATCTATTATATGTAAAAATTAAATAGATACATAATATAAATGTTAAATAGTCATTTGTGTAGGAATTGTTATTTGTAAAATATTTAGATAGTTATATCGTAGTTATTGTAAGTTATACACGATTGTTGGTTGGTATTTTTATGTTTGGTGTATGTTGTATTTAGTTTAAAATAAAATGAATACAATTCTTTCAGTTTTTATTTTATTTTGTTTCCTATTGTTTCTCTTGTTTAATTTCTTTTATTTACTATCTATTTTTTTCTAGCATATGTAGTCTGCCGTTACATAAAAAGAAATATGTTAATTTTATCTATTCTTTCATAGCAATTTCATTGTCTACCTAACAAAGTGTTATTAATGTTTCACGGATGTTTTTAATTTGCAAAACCACTTATTTCAATTATTACCATACATTTATATTATTATTTGCAACGCATTTACGTCATACAAGTTATTCTAGAAATTACAGGTATGGTTTAATATTCTTTAAAAAGGTAATGTACTCTATAGCTTTCAAACTAGAACATTACGATACGGGTGATCTAAGTTGCCTATTACTGCACGGCGTGAAGTTAGCGAGCGCTAAACGCCGTGCATAATAGGCAACTTAGGTCACTAGTTTCGTATTTTATTTTATAGTACGCGTGTCATAAGCCCGCTCGGACGCGGAAAGGCGTGCGTAAAGTGCGGACTTAGGGCACACTGTGCTACAATAGTACATTACGATACGGGTGACCTATGTTGCCTATTACGGCACGGCGTGAAGTTAGCGCCCGAGCGAAGCGAGGGTGATAAACGCCGTGCCTAATATACTATTTTTATAAATGAAAATAGAAATGTATAAAATGTAATTCTTGTGGCAGGTTGGAGTGGGAGGCATCATCAGAGCTGCAATGCAAAGGTAGAGAAGATACAACTGCAATAAAGACATGGCATAAAGTTTTGTTTAAATAAATTTTATTTTTGACCAAATAGTTTGATTTTATATCTTTTAACTCTTAACTTATAAATAACAGTTATGTTATACATATAACTAGACTGTATAATCATACAGTTATATTTTAATACATTAACACTTAAAAATAACATGTAAAATTAAATACTTTTTCTATTTAACATTTTTGCTATGGAAAAGTAGCTACACAAATGAATGTGGTTAAAATTTATTTCTTCATGATTTTTCTACCATCTTCAAGCATTTGCAACAATATTGGATACACCTCATCGTAAGTGGCTATTTGGTTTTGACGGACATGATTCTGATACCTCTGTAGGGCACCCGCAACAAACTCTAGTCTGTCCCTCTCATTCTTGTGGGAATCCAGCCACTGCATCAGCTTCTGGACATTCCAGCCAGCGCATGTGTGAGGTGCTAACAGTTGCTGTTCCGCATGACTGAATAAGAACATCATCACCAATGAATACGGCAAGGAGGCACCTTCATACTGACTCTTAGCTATCTCTTGGGGAGTTTTCTCTAACAGAAAATATAAGGCTTTCAACTGGCGATAATGGTCACCTAACTCAGAAATGTCGTTAATTAACGGCGCAAGTGAAGTTTCTAGATGTTTGCAGTCGGCTTGTAACTTTGCTCGGCCATATTTGCTTACTGGTCTAACATTACAAACGTGTTGGATAAACCTTTCAATGCAAGCCTTTGAGATGTCCATGCAACACTCGTTTAGAGCAGATTTCTCAGTAAACATTGACAAGTAGATATCCTTGCACCTAGACACAAACTGTTGGAGTTCTTTCATGTATGGAGAACACGAGAGGGTTTTATTATTCAAGTCATCTGCTCTGATCAAATCTGGTTCATCGTGCATAGTCATTAATATAATGTACAAAGAGTTTTTTATTGATTCGGCAAATTGTTGAAGAATTTGCAGGCTACTGATATCCTTAAGGCTGTTCTGTACTATCTGGACACTTTCTTGGGGCAACATTGAGTTCATATTCACAAGAACTCTTCGTATTTGTGATGAGAAGTAGTATAAGGCATTGCAGAGGTCTGCATTCTTTTGCTGAGAACTTGTTGGTGGTTCTATGATCTGGGCAACATCACTGTCCATGGATAATCTCTGCTCAGCCTCAACATTCATTTGTTTAATGCTTTTGGCCACACTGTTTGCCAAACTTATGCTCAAATGTTTATCACCTAGGGATATACTCAACGCCTCTGCTATGATTCTGACAGCATTGTCAATTTGGTCCATGGTAGGCACTTGGTTCAGATGCCACATACTCCTCACTGGTTCTAGCAGTTTTGCCAACGATTTGGAGAGGAAACCATTCTCCCATTTTGTTAGGTATGACCTATTCATCTCCAAGTTTTTGCATTTGAGCCTGGATAGGAGATCATTGAAGCATTTCAGTAGTTTTGGATAGTCTATCTCAACAGATTGGCTGACATTTAATGGACTCTTTTCTAATTCCACACTGAATATTTTGGAGAGGTCTGACCAAAAGTTTTTGGCGATATTTCTGAAGTTACCGATGGCATGCAGTTCGGTGACAACATTTTGCAGCATTATCACCTTCATACATCCATTGTAGATGTCCACTTTGAACAGCTTCTCAATGTTTTCCCATAGCTTGATCTTGAAATCATGGGAGTTCATAATATTGGCCTTGCCGGGTGCAATGCGGCCGGAACTGGACTTCTTAACCTCTATTGATACCATCTGCACATTTAAAGCATTATTTATATCCTTCCTCAAGCTATTTAGGAAGTTATCAACGGTGGTTTTAATCTGTTGTTCAGTGCACTGCAAGTTGTGGAATACTTTAAAACATTGGAGGAGCTTGGCCTTGTCTCCGCTAAGCAAACTGGATTGAAGTAACTCTGTGGAGGTTGATAACAACTCTTGTCTCCTCTGAACTACTTGCTTTAAGACGTCGTCTAGAAGAGTAATTCCCTCGAAGTCATAGTCGCTTATCAGTTCGTTCAGCTCGAAGAGAATCATTGCCTCCTTCGCGGGGTTGTCTTTCACAGAACTGAGTTTGTTCCATAGCGATAAGATTTTTGCAGTGTGCCTGAGGAGGTTGCAAGTGATCTGCACTCTCTCGAGCATTATAGTTTGGTTTTCTAACGAATAGTACGGTGTGTGGACTCGTTCTTTTAGTTTTTCGGCGCCACGCAACAACCCTTGGACTTGTAATCGGACGGCCTCCAACATCGCTTCCAGGTCGGATATGTGGCTAGCCTGTGTCAGGAGGTCGTTGTGCTTCGCTAAAACCTGTACTTCTAGACTTTTAGTGAGTTTCTCAATGCCCTGCGCCAGTCTGGTTACTTGTTCCGACACTGATATATTTTCGCCGATAATCGGCTTGACCGAGTCGACGAGGAACTTACTATAGAATTCATCGTTCTCTATTTCTACGCACACGTCTTTTGCATCCATTTTGTACCACTTTTAGCAAATATCCTTTTTAAATAAAATAATTATTACACTACTCTCTCATGTTATGACATAAGTGACGTGACAAACTCTCTAACTGACAGTGACACATGTGATTCTTTTTCTTAAAATTTTACGTTCATGGAATAAAGTCCTTTACAGCCAATCTACATTTATTTTCCATACATTCTTATCATAATGAATATAGACCGCGATGGATGGATTAAATGGTTTCATATGGAAGATGATTATGATGAAATAGGTCCAGTAAAGAAATGGCTGCTTTATTGATTTTTATGGAGTCTTGGAAGCAACAAGAAAAGTCCCCTACCTATTTATTATTATTTTTTAGAATATGGCGGTAGCAAACGAGCATGCAGTCCATTTGATCTTAACTGATGTTGGCCGCAAATGCGTTGCGAAGGACTAGGATAGAAAGCCTCGGAAAAGTCTTCCTTACCAGACCCTTCAATCCAGAACACAACAGCGCTTAACACTGCCATTCTGTGGTAGAAATAGGTGTGGTCGAGGTGCTGCCGGAGTAGAACCGCGAGGGTTTTACCTTCAAAACTTTTTCCTACATGTGCACGTTATCAAACATTTTATGATAAAAATTCCACTATTTTTATACGACTATACAAATATTTTGAGTAATGATATCAAGCAATAGAAAGGTTCGCTCAGCGTATGCGGCAAAAAATATATGTAGTCCATTCAATAGAAATACTTCATGAGCATGTGTGTAGACGTTTTAGCAGAAATCAATCACATATACACGTCAGAGAACTAATCTCCATTCTCCTCATATGTGTATGGCAGTGGCATTATCCAAGTCGAATGGTTTTACCATTATTAGCATCAGACCCAATACTATTCAATTGAATTTCCTTCTATCAATATAGTACATAATCGAAATGGTGTCATTTCTCCTTCTCTAACGTCTCTATACGAGAACAACAAAGAATAAAAAATATAAAGGATGTCAATTATATTGCGAAAAAAAAAACGAAAAGTATTTTGCCAATTTATTTATTTGATTGAGTAGCACACATTGTTGTGCTATTATTACAGAATTAATTAATTACAATAGTAATATATTACTTTGAACAAATTGTGCACTAGCTTCAAATCGGATATTAACCATTTAATAAGGTACTTTAAATTGTGTATAGAATTGCTAAAATACATTATTTTTATTTTTACCTATAACAAAATTATAAAAAAATACAAGCTATAATGTATAAAGAAAAGTAATCCACATGGCAAAATGCTAGGTAGTTTCAGCAAACGAATCGCATCGCAGCTCATTTCATTTAATTTATTAATAATCTAAACTAAGGTACACAAATATTAATATTAGATACTTAAAACTAAAAAATAATTGTCGAAATTATTCACTTAAACTTGAACGTATAAAAAAATTCGTTTAATGATTTCATTGTACCTATTAACTGTTATTGAGTAAACTGACTATTATGTTATCGATCGATATTTTGCACTAGTTTACATCACGTAATTACAAGAAACAGGTATGTAACAATGAATCGATTACTATCAATCGATTATCGAATCGGTTCTATTTATTAATAAAAAAGCAAGAAAATTTATGAACTTTATGACGTTGACTTAACACATCCTATCACAAAAAGTGGGGAAGAGGCGGGATATTTTTAAGCACTATTAAAAAAAACATGGCGGACTTAACGAAAAGATCACAATACTAGCGACACATTTTAGTATGAGTGATGTTTTTAGTATGAAAACAGGTTGACAATTTAATATTATCTAGCGGTAAGAAATTAAGTATAATAATGTTTTAAAGATATTTTTATACGCGATTTATAACTAAAGGCGCGTCATGGCAAGATGCCAAAATGCGACTTACACGAAAATTGAACTTAACATTTGCTACAACAACAGTTCCCCTACTGTGCGCTTTAAAATGATATTTTTTGTATAGTTAAGAATAAAAACATCCATTCTCTCAACTACACCGGGTATAAGACATGTAAAATAAGTGTTAAACATTTTTAAATCAGTGTTGACAGTAGAAAATTTTGGAATATCTTCCTTTAATATTTTACTACAGTAGAAAACATTCAACAACACTAAATGTACAATTATTATTATAGAATAATAAAGATTTAAGTATTTAATTATAGTAATAATCATCTACTATTCAGCAGCAGAAGCAGTGTCGCTTCTAAATAATCTATTTTATCTTATTGTAGCAAAAGAATTGATATAATATAATTTTTATATTTAATTTTTCAAAAAATGTAGTTAATCCAACTTGAAAACATTATTAATATGTAGATTTAACTTTATTATTTCAGCGTACATATTTACATATTAATATATACATTAAGAGATATAGTTTTATTATAAACTGTAGAAAAAGCTTGAAGTAAGAAAATACAAAATAGTTGCCACTCAATTTTGAGTAATCATTTAATAAAATCGAAAATGATTGTGATATCTTTCCCATTTGAAACATGTAACATAAGTATTCTTTTCCTTTCTGACGAGAGGGAATTTTAATTGGGAAATAGAGTTATCGGATGAAATTTCTGTTAAATAGGTAATAAGGCCTTTTAACATGGAACCTGGCACATTTGTTTCTATTTTTATTAATAATGGCAACACAGAGGTTTATATTATATATAAAATATTTGCATGCCATTGTGATCCAATCTACATAATTGGATTGGGGTTTTGTATGCATATAAACACTTATCTTAAGCGATGTTTTTCTTATTGATGTTTATATATCATAAAAATGTTCATACAATATGCCGGTTACATAATTAGAAATAACTATAATTATATGCATGGCTTTGCACGTGAAGAGCTTTATATTATTACAATAAACAGAAACAAATATATATCAGGTATGGTATCTTATCTCGAGATATAATGTTCAAGTCTAGTAGCATTTAACGGAATTAAAACACAAAGTTGTACTATCATTAAATCACCATCACAATTGGATTAAAACGAATTTCGTTAGTCACTGCGTTTTAGAACAGTCAGTACTATTCAATGACAAATAAAATAATTTGTGAAATATTATTAACCTCTCAGAAGAATCTATTGACAATATTTAACAGTTCGATAAATTTGTGTTCCATTTGATATAATACACATTATGATACATGACATAGCAGAACTGTAAATAAAATGATCACACATTAATTGAAAGTTTCAATATCAAAGTCATATTACTTTTAAGAATGCGATATCTAAAATATTAATTCTATCTACTTACATTAAGTAGCATAAGCTTATACGAGAATATTTTAAATAAAGAAAACATTGACTTCATGACAGACTGTACTGAGCTGATAATTCCTGTAGTACGGACCTGTATTTGTGTTAGTTCATATAAATTGCATAAAAGTAACTTATTCCGATGTTATTTCATACTTCATACTTGAATAAATTGAAATAAAATACCGATTAACATCTTAATCAAAATGTGGTAAATAAAATTAATCATCATTATTCTCTGAAATCAAAAAATGAGCTATAATATGGCAACATATTACTATAAGTGTAACAAGAGTAAAGCACTTTGTGTCAAAATTGTGGGCATTGATTTGTCGTTCAAAACTACATGCAAAGAGTACTGATAATTTGCTGGCTCCCAAGTAAACTATTGCATGTCTGAAAAGTCAATTTTACAGGAGAGTAGTTTAAAGATATTTTCATGCACCATACCTTCAATATTAAACATTTTAAATTTTTTTTTTAATAGTTTAAACATATCTTTAAACTGCACTCCTGTAAAATTGACTTTTTATACATACAATAGTTTACTTGGGAGCCATTGAATTCTGTTATTTTTTATCAAGTTTTGGTACACGATGAAACTGGTATTGTGTAGTATACCTTGTTTAATTGTACGCCGCAACTTTAAGAATAATCAAATTAGCCGCATGTGATTTATGCTTCCATATAAAAATGTTCCAACTCCTTCGAGGTCACCCAGATGCCCACATTCATTTGATATAAACATCCTCCTAAGGTCTCCTTAATGAACAAATAAGTTCGCTATGTTATATGAAAAAGCCTACTGTTACAATTACAAGTATTTTATGGAAGCTCTTAAATAGTTATGTAGTTCGAAAATAAAGTATTCACTATTGTGATGATAAACCTGTTATATTTTTTAACTTAAGATCCTTTGTCATAAGGTCCGAGTAAGAATATATTCAGCCATTACTTAAGTTGTTACAAAAAATATACTGGCCTTGAATATTACACTCCAAGAAAATGTCTACAAAGTATTATAAATGGCAATTTTACAATATTTTGGATACATTCACAGAGAATTTGCCATAATTTACAGTGTTACTCAAACATGTTATTAGAATTACAAGCTATTACATAGGAAAAGAAATTATATATTTTGTGCACAATATGACGGCAATAGTTCATGAAATGTAATTATGAATACTATTTACATGCACAATGGAAATTCAATTCAACATTAGTTATACATATTACTAAAATACTTTGAAATAGTTCATAACAATCGTAGTATGATAAAGAACTATAAAAGTTGTGGCATTCATACGTGTCCACTATTTAAATTGCATTATAGGACTTCAATATTTTGGTAGTAAGTATAAAATTCATGAGTGAATGTTATTCTTGAAGTACATTCGTCAGGTTAACTTTCAATTGGAATTAGTGTTGGGCTGTGTTGTGCAAAATGTGCGAATGTGTGCAAAATAAAACAATAGGAGTGACCCTTCACGGCTGATATGTTCCTAACATTATTTATTTTATTGTTATACAATTCTTAATGGTGGACACATTGAATGCCAAGCTACATAGACGAGGTTTCGAATGCCATTAATAGTTCGATAAATTGAGATATTATTTGTTATAGATATACGATCTTACGATGTTCATGTTATTTACAATTGCAATTTTTAAATATTATATTGTAATTTTAGCAAGAATAAATTACATAAATCAAGTAGGCATAGTTTGCAAGGTGTAGTAGTATGCACAAAAATAAGGTAACAATATTTATTTTAAAACGACAGTTTTTTTAAAAAAAAAAACCGCCTGTATATCTAAAACAACATACAACATACTTGGAGTGCTTCCAAGTTACTTTAGAATTGATCAAGGATGGTCGCATTTTCATTAGAGGATAACATCGAGAACACTATTAAAATAAATAAAATATTATGGGATCAAAATTGTTGACTATAACATTAGATATTCCAATAATTTACTTAGTCTGGCAATGACAAGGGGTAAATAATATTACAGTAGAAAATACATAAAGTCTACAGCCTAAATTAGTACAATTCCTTGCATGAATTTGCCCCTATAATTCATCTGTCACATTGACATGAAAATGTCATAATCTATTTTTGTCTATGGCTGCGACATGGTAGTTTATAAGCCGTCTGTAGTGAGAATAATCGGCAACTGACCCTCCATGTAAATATTCAATCACACCCTACAGCTAAACAAAATCGAAATCACGCATCGTTTAATGAAAATGCGCTCCAAGTATGCATTCAGCTCGCACACCACAGATATGGTAAACACGCTCTGTTCGTTTATATGAGCGTACACTTATACTTACGGCGGTCGCCTAGCTTGTTGCCCCGCCTGTACTTCTTGCCGCGGCTCTCCTTGTCCTTGCGGATCTCGCGTACTAGCGTGTAGAACGCGTCGTCCACCCCCATGCGGGTCTTAGCTGATGTTTCTACGAAGGGCACACCGTAACTCCGCGCCACCTGTAATAAAATCATATTATGAGGGTTAATATAATTTTTATTAAAAAAAAAAGTATTTCGTAGTAGTCATACATAATGAGTCATTTCTTTATTAGTGTTTTTATATGCTTTACTTAAGTTACCACTTTAAAATTTTATCTATGTCCTTCGTCATTTATATCAATTGAATTACATCAAAGTATTGCGGTTAAGTAGTAAATAAAGCAAATTGCATTGAAATATGCACAAAGAAACAACTAACTACAGTTGTTTCAACAAAATCTAATTGTAATGAACATATTTGTGTTATTTAGGAAAAAATAAATGCATTATTAAATCGAAGTCAATGCCTACTAGGAGTATGCAAATACATCTATTTGGAATCGAATATACATTGGCTCAATTATCTCTTGTTTTTTTTTATTAAATGCCAGATCTATAAAATTCGTAAAATTGGCTATTGATCTACAATCTTAAACAATATTGGCGGGTCCAGATTGTTATGATTGATTAGTAATTGTTTAATTTTGATGGAGACCTTTTGGAGCGATTTAACACACATACAAGAAGTGGAAAGAGACTCATACATAACATTGGACCATTAATAAAACAATTAAATATTGACAAAATTGCTGTTAAAGTTAGTATATGTATAAGGTATATTATACCGACTTGAATGTTTGTAAGATAACAAAAAATATACATATGACGACCCATGTGGCGGAACTGTTACCATACTGGTCCGACACGCAAGGTGTCCGGGGTTCGATTCCCAGCCAGACAGACATCTTAATGATTAATTTAGATTTCTGTTCAGGGTTTGGGTGTGTGTGTATTCTTGTATGTGTGTGTCCATGGCACCCACGACACAGGAGAAAATCCTTCTGTGGTGCTATAAGTGTAGAAAGCGTTATATGTTTTTTTTTTATATAGGCCAATCTTTTGTTATATATTATACTATTTCTAGTTAATTACCTATTTATAGTTATGACACAATATTGATAAGAAACCACAATAGTGTAATTGTTGAAAATAAGTGCCAATGATAATGATTTCTCAATAATAATAAACATACTATAATAATACTTTGTAAGTGGTTGTACTGAGTACCTATTTCCTTCTACTAGAATGAGCGATGGTTATACAACTACATATAAGTTGTATAATGATATCAGAGAAATGTTGGATCCTTTAGGGTTGACTCCGGAAACATCACAGCCATATTTCTCCCAAATAACCCAGTTTAAATTTCTAATATTTGCTGATTTGAAAGGTGTTGTAGCAGAGACATACTTATACGAGACTTCCCAATCTAGTATAATACAATTATAATGAAATATCATTAAAAGGATATCATGAAAATATTGTTAATGATATTGCATTATGTTATCTACATTTAGTCTGCCACTAGATTTTTTTCCAAGGCAAACCGAAAGTTCTCTTGTATATTATGGGAGTAGTAAACGAGCATGCAGCCCATCTGATGGTATGTGGCCACAGCCAGGGATGGGCATCTGTAGTCAACCCCAGATAAGATCACAGTTGTACCTGAAGTCGGTCACAGATGCCTTGCTACCCCTGAGGACTAAGTGGGAACATTTCTAATAAGTATGTCTCTAATGAATGGTGTGGCATTCAGACCAGAACACAGCAGCGTTGAACACTGTTGTTATATGGCAGAAATAGGTGTACCGGCCACTGACATTGTAGTAATTTTGAGTGTCATTAAGCAAAAAATCAAAATAAATTAGTTGGCAGGCCAATGAGTATCATTTATGTTACTAATACAAACAGATTGTGTATTGGTGTCTGAGTCATCCAGCCATTACAATTAAGATGAGAAAACACTATAATTAATGTGGTATTTGCGAGATGAGTAAAGTTTTATAAATGGTGTTCTTTATTTGCAGCTGTGTGTCATCAATTTACTAAAGCTGAGTGCGACATGAGCAATGTTGTATGCATCTGTTTTTATTTACAAGAGAGTACTCATGCACAGTATATTATCCCTTTCGGCATCCATCGATACATAAAATAAAAAGTGTTTGTTTTGTTGTTATAAAATAAAGTTAATATTTTAACTATGTAGAATTGAATGAGAGCAATATAAAAAATAAAAAAATAATTATTTTGTGATTTGGTTTGGTACAGGCATAAAAAAAATAATGCTTTGGTGAAGCGTGATCGTCATTTGATACTTCAGAATTTTGGAATCAATTTGTCATGCTGTGTCAAGGGTTTGGCGTTGTTATTGAATATATTACTGATATTTTATTAAAATAAGTAATAGTTGAGGATGGTGGTCAATTGTGATAGAGGAGCTTATGAATTAAAATATGGGTGAAGCAAGCATAAAGGTGCTGGCTGGCTCACTTTTATATGAGGCGATCTTTGTCTTTAGGAGAAGCCACACATCAAAAAGAAAATCAAAAATTGTTGATTGATAACAGATAGATGCCAAGATGAAGCGCACATAACCATGCGGTTTGCGTAGATCTTAATAGATCTACGAAGTTAGCAACATTGAATGCGGTCAGTAGATGGATGGGTGACTGCTAATGGCAAAAATATCATGCGTGTATCCGTGCTTCAGAGGGCACGTTAAGCTGTTGGTTCCAGTTGTTATGATTGGATAGCAGTCGTTAAACTTTGTCGGAGGCCTCATATATGAAAACATTCAATACGGGTTGGCCACCAACATGCATCGGAGCATCGTGGTGGAGTAGGCTCCAAGCCTCTCTCAATGTGGGAGAAGACCCGTGCCCAGCAGTGGGACATAAAAAG
>DWPV01004743.1:0-13213 GCA_018251915.1 Urbanus proteus proteus
TCCAATAAGAATCCACTATTTTTTTATTCTGGCCGGCACTTTCATTTTTGGGTACGAAATGAATGATGTCCTTTGTCGAATACTTTAAGTATTATTTTTATCTTCGTTTGTTTTTATTTTTGTATAAATCTTTATACAATCCCTATATTTATAAAGATTTCTTTAATTATACTTTCATTACATAAAAAATATTCTTACTTACATATCTTTTTATTCATACTACATTAATGGTATTAACGAGAGTATTCTCATAAAATTAGACACATCTACTTACTTGTAACTGCCTCAACAATTAAAATATGCTTAATTTGTACTTACTACCTTACCTATCAATGAAATTTAACTACTTTTATGCAAAAGCAATTTATCTACATTATATGTCTATACAAAACTCAAACAACTTCAATATAATTTACATTCAAACTAATCCGAGACACATATTTTATTGAATAGGTACACCAAATTAATTAAAATTATTGCCGCATCCAAAAAATTCGTACTTCCAGTAGCCAATTGTTGGGGTCAAGATTTTATGGGACCGGCAAGTTAATGGTATGATTGTCTTCGTTATAATTGGTGGCTGGAGTCATAAGTCCTGTGAAATTATTGGACCTCCACTGATTTGTGGACTTATTAACGAGATCGGTTCAACTGTACAGGCTAAAGCACCATTGTTACCTGATTGATTAATGTGGAGTCCACTCAGTAACTCAGCGGTAAGTGTTTGCTAAATGAGGTGCTTAATTAAAAATGTGCGTTAATGATATATTGGTATTTTAATATTTTCTCGAATCGCGGAATTGAGTTAACGGGGTAAATTTGTTTTTTTACAAAATTAAGGACTTTTTAGTGTGATTGAGGAATATTGAACATTTAGCACATACCAATGTTTATAAATATTTAAAAAAAACTTAAAATATCAATAAAATTATCTTTAAAAATATTTTTATACATCTGCTATTGTTTTTCCTCAAAAAAAACTTGCTAGAAAAAACTTATTTAAATTCCCACTGTACATATGAATATTTTAATATCTGTCTTTTGTGTGTTGTCTTTCAGTAATCCCAAAAAGAAGTCTAACATGAGTAATTTCTCTAACTAATATCTGTTAGTACTAAGATAGTACTTAATTAGGCTAATATTTTAGCTAATCAATTATTTAGGTTACAAACTGTCTCTCGCGACTGTATGATAACAGGATCTATTAATACCAATCTCAAACCTTTTTCATCAACGGTCTTATTACATTTGACGCTTTCTACTTATTGTTTTATAACATTAATGTGTGTTTCTTGATTAAGAGAATGCAATCTACGATGACCTTACAAATTGTACCTTAAAGCAAAAAGATTCGATTACAATAAAAGCGATCATAACTCGTCAAAAACACGACGTATCCTCATAAATTCATCCGATGTAATAATACTCTTCATAATTATAGTTATGGACCATTTGTTTAATGACCACTAAAATCAGAAGCAATCGATTCAAACTATAATAAATATATAATTCGATCATAGAGTTCTGCGAATGTATTAATCAGAAGCGATTTTCTAATTAAATCGATTTCGGTCATCATGTCGATTTCTTTATTTTTACGTCCGTCGCCTATACTTAATAATTACAACAATTGATCGTGACTAATTGAGTCTCAATTTTTATTAATAAGCTTTGTAATAAAATGGATGGAATAATAAAGAAACTTGGTTCCAAATAAACGCTATAATGAACAATAAGTAGTTAAATAATTTTCAATATTATGGCCTTATAACAGCTGTTTTAGTTCTTCTGGTTTGAAGGATGTGGTTATGAAGACATGATTATCCGAGGCGTTCCAACTTAGTCCTCAGGGGTAGCAACGCATCTGTAACCGACCTCAGCTAGGACTGTGATCTAATCTGAGGTTGATTACAGATGTCTATGGGCGACAGTGGCCACATTACATCAGGTGGGCTGCATGCTCGTTTGTTACTTCGATCAAACAAAAAAAAATCAATACAAATCATACCTACTTGAGTATGAACAGAGTAGGTACAGCCAAATACTAAATATCAGCAATTTAATATTTATGTTTCCTTTGCGTTAATAAGCACTCTCGACACTTAACATTTTAACATAAAACTATGATGTCGTTATTCAAAGTAATGTAATCATTACTGCCTTTTTGACCGCCATTACTGCCGTATAGTCACACATACACATGCAATATTTATGCAACAAAACAACATTCGTAAAACAAAATAATACGCTGTTAAATACAGTGCCCTTTACGATTACGATACACGGTTTCCACGATATATCATTTTAGAGAAATCTCTTCATTTGAGGCAACATCTATAAAAGGCCCATATAAGTTGCTTTAAGTGTTGATCGAAAGATCGTACGATGATTTTCGATTCGAGACGATAAAATTATGAACTGTCGACCTCGGAGCAGGCGGGTTATCGGGCAATCTTACCTTCCCCTGATATATGCTGTAGTAATGTATAACACTTGTACTTGTAACCTTTTTTCGAAGTAAAATATCGATATCGATTGTTTATATCGAAATATTGTCTCATAATTATGGTGACTGGAAATAAAGTTTTTAAGTTATCAAGATTGGTATTATATTTTCCTGAATAAGTATATACCAGTGTGATCCGAACCGGGAAGACTTCTCACGGATTTTTATTTTATACTCTAGTGTTTATGTTCTTCACTATGTATACCTTTCATTATACATGGATAGTAGATGTTATGGGAAATTAAAAATCTTTTTTTCGAAGATTTGGTGTTTTTACTTTGTTATATTCTTACTGGTCAGCAAAAATTATAAAGCTATATTTTTTAAAATGTTGTTGAAGTAATTATTCTATTTAGCAACTAGTATTCTCGAAAATCGATGTTCAAACTACATTTATAAAAAATATAGCCAAATTAGGAACCTTCTTTTCTGGAGTCGGTTAAAAACTCTATCACATTTATATTCCAATACACGATTCTAAAACTTATTTAAACAAACAAACGCAGCTCCTATATTTTATTCTAAATCAAGTAAAACCACATCGGTACTACCCACTCAATCTTCCGAAGACAACGCTAAACGTTTTGAGCCATTCGAACGATCCGCAAACATCTAGAACCTTCCAACTAAGGGCTTGAATACCGTAGGAGGGCTCTAATGGGACATTAAGGATGGAAAAGGCAATTTCTTGAAGAACAATTAGCAGAGGTTTAGAAACAAGTAAAGGTTTATTTGTCGCAAGATAAACGGTCGTGTTTCGTTTTGTTTTCAAAGAGAAATTGTTCATTTTTAACGTTGGGAATTATTAGCTTTGTTTAATACTTTTTAAATGAACAGCAGGTAATTTTATCAATTATTTTTTTCTATCTGTGATTGAAAACTCTAAAATATTTTGTCGTATAATTAAAAACAAAACTGTATTTGTAATTGATTGGTGAACAAGGCGCAACTTAAAACGATTTTTATAGAATATTAAAATTTTGAAAATTAATGTCCTGAGAGAATTGTTTTTTTTATCGATGTTCCTTCTTATATGAAGTCGTTCCTTCTTATTTTTAATTATTTTTCTTTAGTATTTGTAACATTACAATAATCTATTGAATGTAACAAATCCATGTCTTCCCTGTTTACGCTTAGCACTTAGCAAAACTTGACAGGTGTTGCGTGTTACGTTTGAGTGAGTGTCCATGTCAACTTATGTTATTTAGTAGAGCGGAAAGTTAGAAGAGAAAACTCATTGAAAAAATATACAAATTCTTTTGAACATAATAATTATGCAGTTGATACTCAAGAAAAAAACGCAGTTTTATTGGAAGGAAAAAATACATAATTACATATGTCCCGAAAAAAAAAAAGTTTTATTACGAGAAAAGATACAACAGGAATGAAATAATAATACTACATAATTATTATAGGTGAAATATAATTTTAGTGGTTTATTTAATTTAATTTCTTTATCAAAGTTGATTCATACATTGTTCTTACTTGTCACATACTGGTCACAATTTGGGAGGTATTCCACTATGAAGTGGCGCATTAAACTCCAGTGAACTACCTTCAAAACTTAAGTGATAAAACAAGCCCAGTATCCTCGAAGTGACGCACCGTAAAATATTCCTGACATCCATCCATGCAATCAATAACTTACGATCCTCCCAATAAGACCTTTCCTCAGACCAAAAAGAAAGACTACCTACTCGCGGTGCAATGAGAATTGAAGCTACACTTACACTTGTTAATTGTAGATGCAATAAACGAACCAGACTCCATTGATGCAGTGCACTAGGTGTTTGGCCTACGGCCACGGAAGTGTCTCTGCGGGAAAAAAATGCAATGAACATCGCAAATCTTGCATTTAGTATTTGTGCGAGAGACTTGGAATACAATGTCAAAACACGAAAAGTTCTGCCACCTTTCATATTAAGTAGTTTTCTCTTAGTGGTCAAAAATCATACCACTCGACATTCGTTTTTCACTCCAAACTAGCTGCGGGACAATTATTTTTGAATAAAACAAAAATGTCATAGTTAAATGTTTTGGTTAACTAAATAACCTAAATTAAGTGGCAAAATTATAATTGTTTTTTGGTTCAATATTTAATTTTTTTTAATCTTTAATTAAGCCATCTTATGATACACGACTGCAACGAAATAATTTCATATTCTTTTTTCTCGACGAAATTAGCATATTGTCTATTAAAGTTGCTATAATTTGGTGCTCTTACACATTAAATCAAAGGGCTATATGTACTTTTTTTAGTCTGCGCTCACCATTAAAATTCGTAGGTAAACAGTTTCGTAAATTTTCAATTACGGAATTAGCTACGCGTGGTGTGAACCCGACAGCATGTCATATCGACATGCCGCATATTAAATCACCCAGTTTGCCTTATAAGGCTAATGAAACAAAAGAGTTGCTCATACTTTTCGTGGGACACAACTTACACTCATGAGTTTCCGACCATTGCGTTCAGAATAAGACTATAAATATAGATTTGCCAAGTTATATTTGCTGTTGCGAAAATAAAAAAGTATCGACTGTCGACATTGCTGCTAACGAAATAAGGACTTTTAACGAATAGTCGACAGTAAGTTATATTGTGTTAAGTAGTAAATGTATTTCAGTTGAATGTATAAAGTATTATGTGACCAGATACGTTACGTTGGTCCGAATTTATTTCAGCCTTGTCGGTTCGACTGTGTCACTTTTTCACAGATTATGAGCCTTTCTTAGTAGTTCCTTTATTGTTATTAATGATGACACAATGCCTTTATTTGGCGCTAGTTAATTCAACGTTTTTTCTGAGTTTAAGTGTCTCGTTTATGTTTAAATTTTTCATCCATTTTTCGATCATATATCTCTCAATAGGTAGATCTTCCAAATTTATATTCGATTTCAAATTACCTATCACACGATTGCCTAAAAAAGTTATTTAACTCAAAAATATTTTTCCGGAGTATGAGCTCCAAGCGTCTAGCCTGTGAACCCGGAAAGGACTACAGTATAGGTATGTTATCGTTATCGTAAGTACCTGGTTCGGCATAAGCGTAAGCTCTCCCCAAGAATCCCCGATGTCACACTAAGACGGGAGAAACCTTTTAAAGGACCTTCCAAAGGACTCAATCTTTGGTAGATACCACACCACACCTTTGGAAGATTTCTCCTGTTAGTAACATTCGCCATCGCTATTGTGTTGTGTAGTGGTTTTTTTTAATTGAGACATTATGAAATCCTAAGTTCACTGTAAAGTCAACAGTTCACTTAAAATCTTTTACAAACCTTATTCAGTTACGAGAAACCCTTGGTTTCCGAAAGAAAGCTATCTTAGATTCACTAAGCAAAAGGATCGGGTCGTATAGACCTGATAGCATCTCCGTCTACAGATAGCGTGGATTGACGCACAGTGGCCAACTCTGGGCACTGCGGCCGCTGATTGACGCACCACGTGTTAATGGTCGCGCCTCAGACTAAAAACCATAGACACATATAAGAAAAGCGATTAAAGTCAAATTCTCTCGATTTACGTAGGATAGTCGAATTATTCTTGTCATGTCGTTTGTGCTAAATACAAAATGGAATCGAAAATGGGTTAATCAGTTATTGTTAGATAATAAGCGCTTGAAATGAAATTAATTGAATTAGATTTATGTTAATAAGTGATGTATTATTATAAACATTTAAAAAAGATGCTAGCGCATGTCATGAGGTACGCGGCAAGTTCGATTTGATATCGCTTAAAAAGTAACATTTGCAACATTCATGAAATGACACAGCTGTTATTTCGATAGTGACCTGGGAGGTGCTATCTTTATTTTTTTAGTCTAACGTTGTATTATTTATTCCGTAGGTCACATGTTTGGTGTTTGTTTTGTATGATTCTAGTTTACGCTAGCGAACTAGCTGAACTTTAAGATTTGTTGTTTGGAATAGCTTTAGCTCTACTTATTATATTATTGTACGTTATTAAGAAGATAAGCTAAACAAATAAATAAAATGGAAGTGTTTGTGATTTCAAAACAACGCTTTTTACGCTCATGACTTTCATGAGTAGGTACACGATGGCTACATATTACAAAAAATCTATAACGAAAAATTTGTTTGTCTGTCTGTTTGTCTGAGGTAATGCTCCAAACGGCTGGACCGATTTTGACGGGACTTTCACTGGAAGATAGTTGATGGTCTGAGGGTCTAAGTTATATTTAAATATGTATTCCTTTTTATTTTTTAAACGCGAGTGGAATCGCGGTATTCATTTAATTAGTTTCCTCTACATTATGCACATTTCGCACATAGGTAGAAATATATACGAATATCATAATTTGTAAGTCTAATAAACATTGTTATGATAAGCTTTTAAATCATGTTGTGATTGCTTTGAAAATACTTAACATACCGATTTTCTTACATTTCAAGTATAGAATAACTTAAAGAATTCGTTTATTTAATCCCTAAATATTTAATTTAATGAAGCAAATCCCAAAAAAGTGTTGCCACAATCTCCAAAATTAGCTTTCTCATACCGCAAATAAATTAAAATAACGGTCAAAAGACAAGGAACAACATAATTACGGACGCAGCCAGTGCAAATCAGCTTCAAAAAATTCATAAAAAAATCCTTATCTCGAAATTTAAATTAATAATGAACATTGCTGTCACCACGGATGACCAATCAGAAGCGCTCATTTCACTTAACCACCAACTTATATTTGCGTTCCCCAAAATTGTCATGAAAATAAAATCGCCCTTAAATCTCTAATTACAAGACTAATAATATATTATTTAAGATTTGTTAGCAGTAAATATAATTTTGTTTCGGCGCTTCGAAGCTCAAAGCACCGCTTGCTTTCTTTTGTTCGAATTTTGAAATTGCACGTCCGATTTTATCACAAAACAAGTGAACTGGAATGTCGTTTGCATCAAAAATGTTTTTCAAGTATTAGTTTCCATACGATTAACGATTTTAACTCTTGCATCTTCGGCTATAAGTATCACTTTAACAACCGCGACGTAACAGTAAATATAGTAGTTAGGATAATTCCATTTGTATAAATAAAGTTTTCTAAGGAATAGGTCCAAAGTTGTAATATTCAATTAACGTTACTACCTTTTTTACTAAATTTTATTCCTTAAATTAATTTATTCATTAGATCTAAAATAGGGATCACTTCCACCTTTGGAATTATTTCTAATCAATCTTAAACAGGATTGATTGATTGACTAAAGAGTCAACCATCAGTGTTTTACGTCCCCCATTAACGAGTAGATTTATACAAATAAATAAAAATAAATAGTATTGAAAATTTTTGATCTCAAAATATCAACTTTTTACTCAATGCATATAAAAGTATACATGATACCTATAACAAAAATCCAATTAAGATTTTTTTGTCCGTCTGTTTGGCTGATGTAATTTTCTAAACGGATGGACTAATTTTGACGGAACTTTCACTAGAAGATAGCTGAAGGTGTAACGCGTAACATAGGCTACTTTAATTTTTGAAAAAGCATTAGCTCGCGCAACACACACATGCGGGACCTTCGCGGGAGAGCAGGATTTCTGTTGTTTAAATGTGTATCTTTTTTACTTTTTAAACGTGGCTGAAACCGCGGGGATCAGCTAGTACATAATGAAATGTTTCTTGCAAGCATTTTATTATGTATCTATGTCATACATATTATTATGTCTTTGTCTTACCATTTCCAAACTAAGTGACAACAGCGCTTACCAATTTGTTACAAAATAACTAAATAGTAGTGTATGTCCCAGGCCTCCTTCAGCATTTTCATACATGCATGCATTTTCATAGTTCAATACTAAATAGCTTGGCTTTTTATAAATACTAAAGTGGGTAGCCTTTTGAGATAATATGCAAGCCGTGATTTGCCCCTTGCCTTAACAACTGTAATCAACTCGAAAAAGATATCTATTTCTCACATCTTACTCGAATGCACAACAAAATTGCATTCAGATTCGATGTTACAAATTTAATTATATTAACCCTTTAAGCTCAGAAGATTCTATCAGATCCGATATCGACTCAACCACGGAAAAGAGAGAAAGAAAAGGAAGTGGCATATAGCCGATTAGTATGGGAACTGCTGAAGCTAAAACACATAGAAATCAGTACTTAATCTTATTCTTACCACTAAGATAATAAGTGTAGGTTACATTTTTATTAGCTGTCTGTATTCAACAATTAACGGGGAATATTTACAAAGTTTTATAAAACAAAATTTACGTGTCTCAATGACTGGCAAACACTGACGTTAAGTAGGCACAGCTGTTCGTACTGGAAGTCGCCTCAAATCGCCCAAGTATCATTTCCAATTGTCTCTTTATTTCCAGGGCTCGACTTTCGGTGTCCGATCGAGTTACGATCCGTCACGTTCGAATCCGATGAATCGATACGATTCGATACCGAATCGATAAATATGTCTTGTTATACTGCTTTATTCGCCTGTCGCGAAGTTAAATACTTTGGATTTTTTGACCGAGTTATTGATTGGCGTTTATGTTCTTTTTTTGGAATTTGGTACTCGTATACATTAATTACTTGTTAGTGTTATTAGTATTATGTGACGTCATGGATTATTTAAAAAATATGATTATACATCAGGTTAGTGGCCAACTCGTGCTGAATGTTATCACACTGCCTATAAGGCCTCCGAAGAGTGCTATTATAAATGATAATAAAGATAACAACTAGAATTGAAATTTGAAGTTTGAAGTTCTGCCACTAGAGGTCACCCTTCCATGAACCTACCGCGTCCGACGTTACTTAACGTTATAGAACTGTTAATTTTTAAGCAAATTGTGGAGCTATGCGCTTTTTTAAAACTTTTCTGATATTAATTAAATCAGTCTTTATTATTATTATATTTCCAGACTATATAAAATAGGAACGCAACAAAAACTTTGAATGTGTAAAACTTTATACAAAAACCATCAACAATTTCTACACACATAACCCCACACTAGAATTTTGTCCTGTGTTGTGGATGCCGTGGACACACATATAGACGAACACACAAACACTCAGACCCAGAACAGATATCTAAATTCGTTACTTATATATCTGTCTAGCCGGGGATCGAATCCGGAACCTATTCCGCACCCATCAGACCGGAATGTTGACCGCACCACCACGCAACAAAAAATCCAAAGGTGCGATTGATCCCGGCTCCAACAAAAATCGGTACACTATAATTCTTCACGTACACGGTAGGTGTCGAAGTCACGTTCCGGTTCACATCAAAATTATAAAGAAGTTAAGTGAAATTCGTCCAGAGATAATGGCGGCGATTTAATGACAGCTGTCAGACGCCGAATTTATGTTCCCGCGGAATTATATCGGGACCTAATAGCTACATATTAAATAACATAGTTTGCGAGATTGACGAATTTGCTGTTATATTGATGTTATGTTCAATTCGATAATATTATCATTCGAATAGGTAATAAATGCCAATAGAATATGCCATCAGGCATTAAGTTATCTCTTTTGTCACTTTTTTGTAGAGGTGCAATAAATAAATAAATAAAAATAAATAAATAAAATAAATGTCGTTAATGGGGATTAACTATAGGTAGGTACCTATATAAATTAATGACTTTGCGCAGTGTGCAATATTTATATACACAAGTAATTTTTAATAGCGCAAACTTTTTAAATTCCTCTAACTTTAATAGTAATGATTTGACAACCAATAAAAATTGTTGTTATTTTTATCTCTCGGACAAATATTAGCCGTAAAATTAATCGAAGGATACCAATATGATGTAGATATGTCAGTTACTTTGAACATACGAACAGAAATGTATATGTATCAGTAGATATATGTATGTAGGTAACCTAGACGAGAACCTAGTAAATCAACATATTTATTACATATTTTATCAAAATTGTTCATACATAAAAATTAAAACTTGACGAGTGACAACAAAGTATCCTCGCTCGGTCATCAAGCCTCATTAAGGTTAATATCAAATTTTGAGCGAAAATCGATTTAAATGTATCGATGAAAGTTTCGATTACGATGCATTATATCGTATCCTCGAGCGATTTATGTATGGACACTTAATTGATGGGTTAAAGTTCTTTAAAAGCAATACGTAGTTATTGCAAGCTATATAGAGTTGCACTTTCGATAAAACGATGTAAAAAATTAATTATTATTACATAATCCGATTTAATTAACACTGACATATCTTTATTGAGGGATGCGTGGGACAAAATTGTATATATGATGCCAGTTAATTAATTAATTAATTTTAGACAAAATTAATTAATTTTAGCTATAAACGTGTAATTTTGACTATGTAAAAATAACAAAATTATCAAATACTTCAAGCTGCATTTTACATAATAAAGACATACCGTGAGAAAATAATTTATGAAATTCGATACAAGCATCTTCAAATAATTTTTGGGGAGGTTCAAATTCTTCGTAAGACCCCCAAGTCAACCCAGCTTATACAAAAGGTAGTGAATAGTCTTGTACTATCTTAAACTCATATAAGAGCACACACTACTCCCTTGAAACTAGATATCAGTAGCAACTCAAATTGTTTATAAACGTCCACAGGCCTCAGAATAGAGAAATAACATTGCATATCGCACGTCCGCGCTTGATCAAGAAATAAGCGAGATTTATCGCACATTGAACGGAAGGCATTACTGGTGAGCACGCCATTAAATTATTAACAGTTACATTCTTAGATGGAGAGATCGTATTCCGGTAACATGGCTGATCGTTGTGATACCATAAACAAGACGAGCTATGATACGGTGGAGCTAGTATAAACTAGAGCGGTTTATGGTATTGCCTTACGTTGTTTGAATTTTGAGATTAGAATGCGCTGTTTAGATTAGCTTTTCTTTTTACTTTTTTCTGGTAAATTGAACAAGAGCGGTTTTAAAGTCAAGTTTATTTGATAATTGATTTTGTAGTAATTCTTATGCTAATGAAAATTGTATTGCTTGAATTTTCTTGACTAATGGAACTAGAACTTGAAGTTACTGTGATCACTGCCAAACTTAGACAGCAAGCGATAACTGTTTACTACCAAGGATAAAGTAAGTATTTATATGTACGTACTAGTAGGTATCTAAATCTTACAAACCTCAAACAAAATAAACAGACATTTTACTAGTTTGCAGATATAATATTTATATTTTTATAGCGTCGTTTGTTTCCCATTTTTTTATTTAATTAAGTTAAAGGTTTTAAAATGTCACTCAAAAGATAGAAATTGAAACTATTGAGATTTTATAGTGAATTTAATTTTAAAAGATTTTGTTTGTCGCTCACCCTCGTACACCTGACTGTGCGGCGAGAGCAGCGCTCGCCCGAGCTGATCCAGATGGGGCAACGCGCTTGAGGACTCCGACTGGTGTTCCTTGCTGAGACCGCGGAGTCCACTTCGCAGCACCGAGGACGGCCATCGGTGGGGTTTTAGTGCGAAAAAAATCCCACATAATCCGGCGTCGGGTACCGTTAGAAGAGATCCCTCACGTTAACAAAAAAAGTTAAATAATTCTGATTCGTTTTGACATTGCCTTTTAGGTAGCGAGTTAGGTAGCTTTGAGTTTCATTGACCTTTGTATGTAGGCATTTTTTTCTTACTAAAATATACCTACCCGGAAACATGAGCATGAACCTACCTGTACGCATATCATCTGGAACATTAAGTCGAAATTACTCCAAATTCAATTAAAATCGGCCATGATGGATCACCGAATGAAATTCGTATCAGCGGCTTCCGTAACGCTCCATTTAATGATTAATGAATCCCAGATTTGATGATAAATGATTATGGAATGAAAGTAATTATGACTGCTTTAAGGGACTGTTCCGATTGTAATACTTCGAAAATATTTTATGAACGCATCAATAGAATCGTAAGATTTATAGGTAAACTATAGCATACACAAAAATTTGAGCTCGTGGCAAAATAATGAAATGTATATTATTATTTAAATAATTTGGTATTATTTATATTCTTCCGTACCAACAATGCAGAAAAACTGTTACCTCTGAAACCTAAGAGCTTACTATATCAAAATCTGAACGTGTTATATCTAAGTTTTCGAGGTGTCTCAATAAATGGTATTTTTGCTATATTAAATATAGGACTTAATCATAAAGATAATGTTTCATAAAGGTGATAGAACTCTATGTAGTTTTGACGATCTGGCGGCACCACCGCGACCCCTATTTCTGCCTTATGATAGCAGTGTTAAGCTGTGTTCTGGTCTGACGGGTGTGGTAAGGGAGACATACTTATCCGAGGCGTTCTAGCTCAGCTCTCAGGGGTAGCAATGCATCTGTAGTCAACCTGAGGTAGGACTTTGATCTTATCTGAGGTTGATTACTGGTGTCCATGGGCGACAATGGCTACTTACCATCAGATTGACTGCATGCTCGTTTGTTATTTAGATCACTATTTAGAACACCTCCAGACTACTCACGAGTGGCAATGCATCTATAGGTAACTGACTTCCAGTAGAACTTCTACTCTGTATGGAGTCGAAGACGAGGCCTGCATGCATCGTATGCTAATATTTCGGCTTTCCAATTTATGTATTTACTAAAAATACATGAATCGCATAATACAAGCATCATAATCTATACAGGCACAAGATTATTTTTTTCCTTTTAATCACTCCATTGCTACCGTTAAGTCATACTAATTTTAATCATAAT
>DWPV01004744.1:0-13211 GCA_018251915.1 Urbanus proteus proteus
TCATAATAACGAGTTAATTTCCAGTAATGGAGCTTTTCCCAAAAGTGGGGCAACTATCCGGCTTTTACCCTATTAGTAACATCATGACATGAAATCAAAGTTATAGAAAACATCGTATTCAAACGTAATGAATTACTTTCCGACGGTCTCGAATCTCCGATTTTAACCTTGCGTAAGAGAGTAGTATTTCTTTATTATATTATCACAAAAGCCCACAGTGTTTTATTGAAACTTTAAATAAATCATTATAAAAAACAAAAAAAACCTGACCAACTTAACTGAACCTAAAAAGAGAAAAAGAAGTTCGTGCTGTACTCAGAAAAAAAAACTATTTTTTGTTTGCATGCGGCATGTATGAGTTTTTCAAGTACTTTTTCCCTTTTCAGTTAATTGTTTTTAATCAGTTGTGTTCTTTGTTTTTATAGTTTTGTGGGTATAAGATACCTACTTGTACTCGCGAGAGCCGACTAAAGGATAAATTCCATAAAACAACGCTGCGGCTTTAATTCAATAAATTTGTTTTTAAAAGTTTCGCGATACCTGATTTGTACGCACAATTTTGCTTGAAATAGATTAGGATAACACTAAGACCGTATATAAATTTATTAAGATAATGCGATAGATCGAGAACGCATTAAAATTGACATTTTATTCTTAAAGGTTGATGTGCTATTTCGCAATCTACTAATGTGTGACGGATATTTACACACACATTTTAAATTTTATGCGTATGAATGTAAAACTGGATCTCGATCTTTTATGTAAAATTAATTTTAAATTTAAATAATGTTCGATTAAAACATATTTTTGAATGGGTCATGTGGAATCATGCACAACTGTGATAAACATTAATCCATCTAGAGTAGCCTTAAGTCAAGTGCGTAGGTACAACAGAGTATATAGGATCTGATATAAATTAAGAATGTACCGATGCGACCCTTTGCAATGACACTTATAGAGTCATCAGCAGTGGCCTACGGTGGATTTGATGCAGTCGAGGTGGAATTTTCTTGTTATTGTATAAGTCAGCGAGTAAACAAAACAAGACATACATATACCGTAAGAAAAAAATGACATTCGCTCCAATAGTTATGAATTAACAAAAAATAGTTTCTCCTACAAAAAGTTGTAATTGTAGCAATTTACGACTGCGACAGTTGAATTAATTAGTAATGAACTCCGCCTTCGATCATCCGCAAATCATTTATACCGCACTGGTTTTGATAAAAAAAATGTATGTACCTATCTTTTATGGTTCTACTACTAGTAATGTCTGATCACCATTGAGATCAGTCCATATAGATTTGATAAACAAGAGCAAGAAAAGTAACTCTAATAAACGCGTAGGTATATTATTAAGCTGTTTACTTGCTGTGTGATACGGTATCTTCGTTGCAAACTATGCCGGTCGATATTAATATATTATTGGCTGTTGTTATTCTATTTGCGTCAGAATAGTCGTAACTCCACAACATAGTAACCCAGTGACATCGTAACTTAAGATCAACGTCGTTTACGTCAGGAAGTATATGTACGCTTCAGAAAATATAGTATTATCTATTGCCAGAACATGTAGCGTGTGGAGGGAACGCATGAAAGGTCATCTTATAGTGCGTGTTATGCAAAAACAAAACAAAGTCTATGTTATTGTTTACATTATTAACTATTGATTTCCGGCTTCTAAGAAATTCATTTAATGAATTTAACGAATCTAGGTATTTGGTAGAAACTAGGGGATTCATAATACTGACAATAGCACATACCTATCCCAAATATATGAGTAGTCCAAATTATTTTAACTATACATAAATTGAAAAACAAAACTTATATTTCCAGTCAATTAACATGCTTCTTTATTACATGTATAATTTTAAAAAGTAAAACGTATAATTTCAGACGTTTAGGGTCAAAAAATAATAATAGCATTAGGTGGGCTACATCTAGTGTCCGACCGAAGTTTTGGCTTCGACCACCTATGGCCAAAATTCTCACCTCCGGCTTCGGCAAAATTGGCTGAAGTTGAAGGTTGAACCAAAATTGAACATACTTTGAAGAATCCGAGAGATTGAGATGGAGATGCTGCAGTTCAAAAGGCAGACGCACGGGCTTGGGGGCTTAAGTAGCCAGTTGTGTCGAAAATACTTTCATTTCATAATTTTATGATTTTTGACAAGTTGCATAGTTATTATATCAGCTTTAGAAGCTGCTTATTAAAATAAATTCAAACGTTTTTCAAATCGTTATGTTATTCATTTTTGCCTATTTAAAACTGAATTTCTTGGAGTTAAACACCTTCGGTCAGACATTAGTTGCATGCTCGTTTGCTACTTCCATGATATATAAAGAAAAACCAACGTAATTATCTTAGGGGTCCTTCACACTAACGTTAATCAAGTATATGCGTTAGATGTTGGCGGTAGAGAAGATGCAATTAAATTGATTTTGCCTTATTGCACTTTGTCAAGACCGATTGAATTCATTTAATCATATCATATGTTTGTCATCGAGTTGTTGCATTCCTTGTTATACGTCAGTACAAATGTCGCATGCCTACTGATCAACCGAATCGACGTACAACATTACACACATTATATTGTGCATACCGTTCTGTATTCAGTCATACTCATGAGCGTCGCCAGAATTATTTTCAGGGACGCATAGCTGCATCGACATATCACTATTAATTAATATAAAATTACACATATGTCTAACAACCTATGTACTTATATTATGTAGAACTAAACGTACTAAATTAAATCGTGCTAGATTTTGATTAAATATATTTTCTCATCGAAAACATGCTTAATTTCCGTAGTCACGTTAATTAATAAAAATAGAAATTCTGTCTATGTATTTTCTTTTTAGGCAAAGGTTGCACCCCTGGAACCTTGCTGCTGAACTGTGTTGATAGCCATATTTATTATTTATAAACGAACTGACCAATTAAACGTAATAAGACGTAAAGCGAAATGAAACACTACTAATTGTTCAGTAATTATTTTA
The DNA here is from genome assembly GCA_018251915.1 of Urbanus proteus proteus. Classification (NCBI taxonomy): domain Eukaryota; kingdom Metazoa; phylum Arthropoda; class Insecta; order Lepidoptera; family Hesperiidae; genus Urbanus; species Urbanus proteus. The sequence goes on from DWPV01004744.1 coordinate 3,004, forward strand.
GTTACGATAAACTACTACAAAACCTTGTATACAATTTCAACTAGAGATTTAACGTATTCGTGACGTTTTAATCATATCAACCTCCAAGCAATAAAATATAAAACATATTAACATCGAATAAATCAGTAAATTATTAGTTATATACTAGTATATTATTATTGTATATTCTCCTGCGCTAAAAAGCAAAAGTATTTCTCTGTAATATAAAGTTTTTTTTACTAATTTTATGTTTTATAAACTTCGTTAGTTTGAACTTTATTCCATTTGAAGAATTTTATTCCTCTTAAAGAAAAGAGGAAAGAGCGCCAAAATAGAGATAAACTGATGTATATTATACAATTGTTACAGACACGTCCCGCAGCCTGTACCTGCTGCACATCCTGACGTGGGTGATGAACATGTTCGGCATCTTCTTCATCCTGGCCGCCCACGAGCACTACTCCATTGACGTGTTCATCGCATTCTACATCACCTCCAGGCTCTTCCTCTACTACCACACGCTCTCCAACAACCAGGCGCTCATGCAAAACGATTCTTCCAGGTAATAATAAACATTTATAGCATCTTTATATAAGAGGTTTTGGTAATGTTTTTACAGAACTGACTAAGTAAATAGTGGACATTTAAAACCGGTAGCCACATTGTTTAGCATTTTATTCTGTGACGCTCTATTAGTCCATTGCTTTCATAATAGCGTCGTGTTCTGCATTGAGATTTTTTTGTAATCGTGACTTGACGTGACATAAATACAAATTTCAGTTTCGTGTGTTCATTTACGTTTTTAGTCGTTTTAATTTTTATGCTCATACTGTAATTTCTTTTTTGTTCATAAAAGTTACGAGGTCGTAATTGTAATGATTATTTAATTTTAAATTTCAGGACCAGAATATGGTTTCCGTTACTGTCGTTCTTCGAGTCCGAAGTGGACGGCATCGTGCCAAACGAATATGAAGGTCCAATGACGATACTCAGTAATCTGAAGCAGTGGCTCGTGCAATTCGTAACAGATGTAAAAAAGTCTTCCGTGGCGAAGATAGCCGGCACCAAGCTGCAGGAGGGCGCGGCGATGGGGGAGTACTCGGTGGTGAGGCTCGTCGACGGCATCAAGAGGAACCTCAGCCTAGTCGAGGAATACAAGAACTCGCGACAGAGATTAGTCACCCTCGATAAAAATACTCAAGCGTGTCTTCTGGACGAGCTGCCCGATGCGGAGCTTAGACATAGGAATATAGCAGAGCTTGCTGGTGAATCTCTTCTTAGAGATTTTAGCAATCCACCCTCTCCGATCATGAAAAAGAGTATATGAGCTATCACGTTGTGTATTATAGAGGCTATTTATAGAATATTTTTTTCATTGTAGTGATAATACAATGAATGAATTAGATACCTGAATGTTTACATTTCCATTATAGATTTTATATCATGTTATTCCATATTTATGTTAAGCTAAATAATGTAATAAATTATTAAGAAAATTTATTTGCTCAACATAATCTTGAATAAATAAAACTTTTCGCTTTAAAATGTCTTTTGTATAAACTTTCCAGTTTGAAAAATGAAACGAAATATGTTTCACTAAGTACTACCAATGAAATTACTGAATCCCTAAATATTTTAAAGTGGATAAAGATTCTACTTAGTAAAACCCATAAGTAGAATATTTCAAAATGTGTAAGTAGTGTCTACATACACGATGTTCGCTTGCATTCGAGCGCGCCGTGCGGAGTGCAGTTGGCAGCGCGGCCGCGGCCGGTCAATGAACGCTTTACGTTGCTTCTGAACGGACATTTGTCTACGCGCCAAGCAATATGTTTTATTAATTGTTACAGCTATTACTTATGGTCTGATCAAACGATGATTCAGAACAAGCGCCCCCTGACGAAACATTTCATAATACATAAATACACATGTTTCGTCACGTGCTAATTCGTACTGACTACTACAGTTACATTAAACAGCTATTGCTACTCTATATCCATCAAATAAGAGTATTTATTCATTTAAACTCTAAAGCATCATTAAATTTATTAGCACGCAGTTCTACTTTTACAAATTAGTATAGTTATCTACCTACCTAATAACAGTATATTGCTACAGTAACCACCAAATGATTTAAATAACTTAATTAAGATTAAAAATGGAATGATAGACTCACTAAAACTCCCCGAAATAAAAAATGTAACTTCCAAGGGTGCTATTCTACCGAATTCCCGAGGAAGCTGAATTATGAATTCTTATCAAATCCATCAACAGATTTACATGGTTTTATTGAAGATGTGTTTCAGCAAATCAGTTTTATACGAAAGGATATGGATGCGAGCTAATGAGCACACATCCTCAAATTCGATCCAAAAATATGGTAGAAATGGATTCATAGATTCTTAACATCGACCATGCTCAATGCTTGACTACCTTAAGATGGCACCCTTTATCTGCTATTATTACTTAATATCAATTTAAGAATTTAACAAAATAAATAAACAATATAAATAGCATTTTATATAATTCGTATGAAAAAATTGTTAAAAAACTGTCTTTAATAATATTAATAGATGACATAAATCAAAAGAAAAAAATCAATTATAAAATTAAAACTTAAGTAAGCTATATTTTAAGAATGCTCAATTGGTGTTAAATGATTTCATGGTACAGCACCTATTAAGATCAATTTTAATCTTAATTTGCCTTTTCAATCTTAAAAATATGTCATGCTTGCAGAGAAATAATAAAGATTCTTTTGCCAATGAGCATTCTTAGTCTTAGTAGTTGTCTTACGATTTAAATAAAAGTTTGTAAATAAAAATTTGTTTTAGAAAAAATGACTTGAATGTAAAAAAACAAAAATCATTAATACTTTTATAATAATACAAGCCTAATAATGATAGATAAATTGTTAAATAGAACTCTTATTTTGAAAACTTCATAATAATTTATTAATATACTAATGATTTATGATAATAATAGGCCACTTCATTGATTAATGTAGCATTAAATTGCCACATAATATTAATTCATCAACAAATACTTCTTTGCGTTATATACAATGACTTAATATGCAAAAGAAGTGAGAGATGCATTATAAATAACAGTACAATCTTAATGAAAAGTGCTTGCTTAGTGCTAAAAGGTATTGATTTGAGCTGATAAGCATAAAATGAACGCCAGTTCTTTAATCAGAAGCTGCTACTTGTTCGCTCTGAATAAGAGCTTCTGATGGGTCATCCGATTTCTTTTCAGTGACATTGTTAGCTTCCTTTTCTTGTGATACTTCACGGGAACTCGTTGTTCCGTTCTCATTGACAGCTTCCTCTTTCACAGGGCTGCTTTCTTTAGAAGATTTTTTAGCTTCTACGTCAGTTTCCTTAGCAGGAGATGGTTCCTTCTCTGTTGTAGCCTCTTCTTTCTCAACAGATTTTTGCCTCTCTTCGGCATCTTTTTCTTGTGACTCTATTTCAGGCTTGACATCTTCAACTGAAGTTGTATTGTCTTGAGGAGTTGATTCATCATCATTTGAGGCTTTTTCTGCTGCAGATTCTTCTTCTCTTGCTGGTGATTTCTCTTTTTCTACTGGAACTTCTGTAGATTCCTTTTCTTGTGAATTTTCCTTAGACTGTTTATTGGCAATTTCCCCATTTAGGGCATTTTCCTGGAATTATATAATGGAAATTTATATATAAATTTACCAATTACAGGAAAACAGTCAGATAATAATATCAAAATAACAAATTGGACATGCATTATTATATTTAATAAAACCATAATTACCTCTATCGGTTGTTCAGGAGGAACTTCCACTTTAAGGAATTGTTCTAAGGTATCTACTTCATTTGCCAAATCAAACTGGTCATAATCCTGTAAAAAGTAAAGGGATATTTTGAAGCTATTTCTAATGTACATTACGCATTGAGTTAATTGTTCAAACATTTGAAATGTGATGTTGAATGAAATGGAACACATCAATTAGCCACTCATAATTACCATACAAAACTTGTGCAACTCCTTAAGAAATTCAAGAACAGGCTTTCATAATTCAAGTACATGTCATGCCACCCACCACATTTGGATGAACACTATAAGAATGACTAACAAAACTAGAAATGTTTTAAGTATGTCAGAGTTCGGTTTCAGGACTTACCCCGCAATATTCCTCATCGTTGAACACCTGCGGCGGCAGCGGCGAGCGCGGGTTGGGGTCGCTCACCGTGCCTCCGTTCGACTTGGCATTATTTTGCATGAAATCCTTATCAGATTCTCTTCCAGGTTCCGTTATGTCAATGACATCATATTTTATGTTTTTCGAGTCCAGTATCATTAGTACCCGTTGTTGTCTTTTTTTTACCTGAAATAATTTCACATCACGTAACAAAAACAAACACTATATGAATCAACCGAATAAAAAGACGAGAAAAGTGCCCGGTCGACCCAGCAAATTTCTAATATTAAACTTACCTCCTTGTTTCCAGAAATACCACTGATATATACCTTGACAACCATGGTTAGGAAGTAGCTATTTGAACAAGAAAAATGTAATAAAGTAAAGCGAATAAAATACTAACTCAGAAAAATAGGCTTGGCCATTAGACAATCTGTTGTAATAATAATAATTAGAGATCAAAACGTCAAATACATTGGACATTTAAGACGTATTGCACTATAGAATTTTCGTTTTCTACCATTTATGAAATAGGTAATTACTATTTTTTGTTTCTATCTATATATTTAATTAAGTGTACTGGACAATTTTCAATTACTTTACTTCATTTTGTCTTTCATTTCAAACAAAATGTTTAAAATACAACTATTGATTGGTTATTTGAAAGGATGATGTTGTAATTTCATAAATTGACCATATTTTTTTAAATATGAATATTTTCCGTAATGTCCGTGCATCAGCCACGGGAAAACAGTTTATGGAATAAATCACAGTTTTAAGCGCATTTATTTTTTTATTATGACGAAGAAAAATACCTACCAAAAATGTAGTAATATAATATGGCAACATTATACACGTTTCGTTTTTGCAAAATAATATTTGGAAAATTGTTAAAGTTTTGTGCATTTATTACAATATACATAGTTGCCACTTTATTACTAAATTTATCAGTATTTTTTATTCCTTATTGTTAATAGCAGAAATTACAACATTTTTTATATAGTGGAAGGAGCAAACGAGTGTCAACCTCAGATTACCCCTATTACGAGTCTAAATAGACTCGTAATAGGGGTACTTATCTTTCAATAAATGTAATATTACGTTTAGTGAAACGTTCCTCATTATATTTGGTCACATACATCTAAATGCAGCGCTCCTAGCGGATCGTTTAGGTACTAAAATTTTAATATGGAAAAACGGGCGTAAACGAAAATTGAGATCGTATCAAAAAAACGTAACAAACTTGTATTAAGGGTGCAGGTTGAAATCATAGATGAATGATCTTGTGATCTAAGGTTGAAATATTTTGCCAAGGTTTCCATACTATGCAGTGCAGCGCATGCTGTGTTTCTGTTGATTAATTTATTTACGCAATTTCATTTTGATTACTCAAAAGGAAACTTATTGAATGTCCCTTTCAATATTATTTTTACGACCAAATTTTTCGGATTTACTCGGAGAAATATTGATCACGATTAAATGGTTGGTCAGATTCATGGTTCAGATTCTTCAACTTTGGCTCAGACAATCTCGATTAATCTCTTTCAAATAAAAACCACATTCAAATCGGTTTATTCTTTTTCACTCTATAACCCAACAGACATGTACACTCGTCAAACTTATAATACCCCTCTTTTTGCGTCGGGGGTTAAAAGATATTTTAAATATTGTTTGATTTGAATTAGATTATCAGGAATACTTACTGGTTTGAATTGACCGGATTATCGGAATTCTACTGTACTGCTATTCAGTATATCAGAAACATTAGATAGTGTACCCAAAGCATAGAAGTGCGCGAAAATTTTAATAATTTTCTTTTAAGCAGTTGTGGGCTCGATCCGGTTCCGACGTAGATTAACTTTTTAGATCGATGGTCTCAATCGGGTAGAACCCTTCATGGTTGGATTCTGATGGTACCACCGCCACACGGATTCCTGCCATTGTTAAGCGTTGCTGTATTCTGGTTTAAAGGGTGCGATAATGGGGACATTCATCAAGGCGACCCCATATTACCCCCACCCACCCACTAGTACTACTATTAGTACCACTATTACCACCCACCCACCCACTAGTACCACTATTAGCACCCACAGGAGTAGCAACACAACTGCGGTCGATCTCGTATATGAGTAAGATCTGGGGTTGATTACAGATGTCTACGGTCAAAGGTGGCCACTTGCTATCAGATGTGCTGCATTTTCGTTTGCTACTTTTATCACAATAAATAACACAGATCAGTTACAGTTACCATTAACATAAGGTGCGATACTAGATATGTTCTGCATTAGGTTTTGACCATGAAAATTTAATTATTTATAGGAAATAAAACTCGTTATACTTATAAATACAAATTTAATCTGATGGATTATAATACATAGCCGTATGGTCCTATAAACATCATAACAGATTGCATTATGGCGACAACTCATAAAACGCAAGGCAAGGGGATTACAATATCGTAAGAAAGGTAAAAGACATTTCAGTTTAATTAATTCATGTAAAATTAAAGACCTTTTTAAATAAATAAAAAATCATCTCCGTCCAGGTTAACACTATTTTGCAAGAGAGATAAATCATAAATAATACAATAATTAAACATAACACTATTTGACTATTGCAATTCCGATCCACACAATAATTGTACTTGTCACATTATTTTAGAGAAACACTTTAATTTCTTTATTTAACAGCTTAGCAAATATTCAAAATGTAGATAATGTAGATATATATTTGATTAATTGATATTATCCATTTAACATGAAAGGTTTTTATGTAATTCTAGAATTCAGAAAAGGGATAGTTCTTTCATGGTTATAATAATGTCACAATGAATGAATGTATGAACGACAGATTTAAAAGGATCATGTGTATGGATCGGGATTGCATGATAAAGAAGAGGCCTTGACTCAACAAATAAATATGTAATTATTGTTTGGTTTTTATCAATTTAAAATCCGTACTAAAATAATATGTTGAGAAAATTTTAACAACAACAACAAACTAAAAACACACATTTCAACATTTGAACCGGTTATTGCAGTTGCATCCATTAATTAAACGTTCATCAAATCATTAATCACCGACTCATTTCTAATATAGGCCACGTAACTGAATTTTATTATACTACTAGCTTTTGCCCGCGGCTTCGTACGCTTCTCTATATAATGGATATTATTATACATATAAGCCTTCCGCTTGAATCACTCTATCTATTAAAAAAACGGCATCAAAATCCGTTGCGTAGTTTTTAAAATCGGAGCATACATAGGGACAGCCAGCAGAAAGCGACCTGGTTTTATACTATGCAGTAATAACGTTATAAAAATTACTTGATAGTATAAGACTAAATGTCACCAAATACATCTAATTTCACAATTTGTTTACAACTAACAATATGATTACTATGGCGGAAGGATTATATCGTATGTCTTCAAGGTTCATTAGATCTGTTTACTAAAAAAAATCTTGAATGTTGGTATTTGCACATAACACAATAAATTACTATAGCTAGCTAGTGTTATGACTGAAATACAATTGGCTTGTATCCAAACAGCTGTTTGCAATAACAAACAAAATTGTAGTGTTGTGATTATGTTTTTAATATAATATCTTCTTTGAACTATCTCAAGAGCGTGTGTACACAGTTTTGACATAAATAACTTATATTAATAAGACTGAAATTGATTAATCCACCTGAGTTCTCCTTGCCATTGCTCTAAAATTATTTGAGCGGAGCCCAAAGTGCTACTTCGTGTGCATATTATAAGCGCAAAATAATCAAAATTTTAATTGCAACTAGGAATGTATTCGATATTTCAAACGTTTTTTTATAATACTATAAAAATTACAACTAAGAAAATGACGTATCTAGCCATTTAATAAAAACAATAAATAAAATATAATAAAAATAAAAGTCATATAAAATTATAATAAAAATGTAAGTATCTAAAATTAATCAGTACAATAAAAAATCACCATTTAATTCACATGTTCCAAGAGAGTGGATTATAATTTTTTGAATAGAATCTTAAGAATTTATAAATAAACGTATATTTTTTTGATAAAACAAGACTACTAATTTTGTGCTAAAATAAGAGAGATATAACGATCAACGTCCAGATATCCCCACTCCTTAAAGAATGCCGCTAGAGCTTCACTATTCCGTCAATGTCTTTGGAACACAACTGTGAAAAATGTCAAGCACCAAAATAACACTGTCAACACCAACAAAGAAAAAGCAACGTCTAAGATTCCATCCGCAGGCCGACGGGCAGCCGCGACCCTCCGCCGAATGCCCAACGCACTGCTAATAAGCTTATGTACGAACATTACATGCTAATATTTATAGTTTTAAATAAAAGCACACGTACATGTGAATATCGGCGACGTAGGTCGATCGCCGATTCTTTCATGCACGTCGGCGTCGTCGTTTCCGGAAGGAAATTTCCAATCATCACTGACATTGGCATGCTGCCCCGAAATAAACAAGCTTCATAACATTAGTCTAGCAGAAAGCCAGCGTATGACACTAATCATCGCATTCCGCCGCCGCGCGTGGGCGCCGCGCGCTAATTACGGTAATCTCACACGTACGAGCTCATTACACCTTCACGCACCACTCACGTATACTATCCTAACTAATTTGGGATCGAAATAACGAACGTAGATAATAATTTGATCATCAACGAACGACTTAACGACAAAGCTATGAAAAGTAATATGCTTCAAGTGAAACTTTATATAAAATCAAAAATGTTGTTATTAAACAAAATATAAAACAAATCTTATTCTTATTTTTTATCATATGCGGTATTAAAGAATCACCTAAGATATTAGTTTAGAATGTTTTTTTTTAAAATTGTCTCTGATATTTTTGCCTAATAACTTCGAGGCCGGCATGTCGCTGCATATTTCGCACGCATCACAACGCAATATTGTTCACTCGTGTTAAGAATTTACTGCATGTTATTATTTAAATTACTTTAGTTATTGGGAATTAAAAATTGATATAATACGTGCATAGTCACATTCAAATAGAACCATTGTTCAACCACCATTTTTCAATATTTTCTAGTACGTGTGAGTTGTAGTTTAAACACGCCACTGGCACGGAACATGATTGTTCTCATGTATTTGCAACAAATATGCCGACATGGTAATGACAGCGTACTAAGAGAGGCTGAGGTGACAGTCGAGAATTTACACGTACAACGGCGACAGAAATTACCTCGGAATGTACAAATACTTTACCACTTAAATACGGAATACATTTTAGAGATTTATCGAATAGTTTTTTTAAGACAAATACATAAAATTTTCACAAGGATAGTATGGAAAAAACAACATGACCCGTCACTAAAAATATTTTAGAGTACACACTTCAGAGCATCGTGGAAATTTACGTTAAAAATGTTTAGTTGTTTTTATAATACAAAAAGTTCAATTCATTTGTAAAAAACATAGCACACACATGAGCTACGTTAACTACAATAAATTTAATTGACAATTGGCAACCGCGATTTGCTTTATCAGTATACCACTAATCAGTAACTTATTATGTCTAATTTAGCAGGGAAGCTAAGTAACAGCTAAGAGATCAATTAATTTAATGATGTTTAGGTGATGTACGATATGATGGCAATGACGACTGTAATTTTTGATTTGTGCGGAAAATATTGTGACAAATAATGTATTTAAATGGACAGCCAACGTAGCCCTAGTGGTCGTCAAAGCTTCAACGTTATCGCGAGGGTCATAAGGGGGGGTGCCACATATCGAAAGTTTGATAATGTCGATCCAGAAATATCGATATTATAATCGGTACTAAGCCATCATCGAGGATAAAATATCGATATCGAAGTATTAAAACAAATATTTTCTCGTGCAAAAAGGAAAGAAAAAAGGATTTAAAAGCGTTGAAAAAATGCTAAATATTTAACTACAGTTTTGAATAATGAATTCACCATAGCGCTGTAACATTCGATATCGTAACCAACACTTTAGGCCTTCGACATGAATATCGATACTGGGATCGATATCTCGAGCAGCGTGCGTC
>DWPV01004745.1:0-13209 GCA_018251915.1 Urbanus proteus proteus
CGAATCATATCGATCGGTCGGCGCATCGCGACGAAATCGCCGAACATACATAAAAAAAAAAAATATATAGATACGCGTCGAATAGATAACCTCTCTTCCTTTGGGAAGTCGGTTAAAAAACTATAAATCGCTTCACGCGCTAAAATGATACGAGAAAAATTTATAGAATACAATTAAATTCATATATATTATTTACTATATACCTAAGTATCTATACATATTTATATTTTTAAGTAATTTTTGGTGGACTGAGCAAACTTGTCATTTCTTTAACACCAATTTCAGAAGTTCACAGTACAAAGCCAAAAACACTTCACAGTTCATAAATTTGACGTGCGATATAAAAGAATTAACGAACTTACTAAGTAGAATATATTGCCATGTAAAAAAACTTACGAAATTAATAGATCAGACAGCTATTTTACTATTGAACGGCAATTCCCACTGTTGGGCACTATCTTCTTCCACAACTGAGAGTGGCTTGGAGAATACACCACCACGCTGCTACAATGCGTGTTTGTGGAGGGGATACGGGTTAGTTGCCAACCACTCGTGGTCACCCATCAATTTACTGACTGCTCCCGACATTGCTTAACTTTGTAAATCTGTTAAAATCTACGCATTCTGCTTGGCTATGCGCATAATATTATTCCGGCTTATTCCTATATCGATTGGTACCTGTTTTTGTGTTGCAATTAACCGGAATAAAGTGTTTCTTTCTTTCTTTCTTTCTAATATTATCTAAAATGTTATGTTACAAAAACTTACATGCCTGATAGATTATTTCTACACGGATAACCCCATAGTAGGTTTTTCTCCTGTCATGCGTGCCATGGACACACAAAGACGAATGCACATGTCTAGTTGTTATGAACTCTGTGGTAAATAGCCACTAGTTAAGGTCAGTGGCCTGCATTCTCTGCTACTGTAATCTTTCATTGACACGGTGTGCAATGAATAAGAAAAACGCGATGTGTTTGCATTTTTTATGGAAATGCACTGGAAAATTACTAGCTATAGGTTTAATAACTGCCTTCGATATTGTCTAACTGATGGTGGTCTTTCGTTAATATATCTAAGAAGTTCCCTATCTGAAACTATATCAGCGTTGTAAAATTTGGGTAATTTGTGTTTACTTTTAAAAATGTTTCGGAGTCGACCTCAGATAAATAAAATAGGAGTCTATCATACAAGGTACCTGACCGCAGAGTCCTCGTCACAGCACCGATAACGGCCACCGACCACATGATACAGGAAGGTAGGTGATGAAATAGTACGACTTGATATATGAATCTAAATTTTAGTCTAAGAACTGAAAAATGCAAGTAATGATTAACAACACGGTTTTAAACGTGGTAGTACTCTATGTTCTAGTTTTAGAACTCTAGCTAAACTCGGCACCACCTATTTCTGCCTTATAACAGCACTGTAACGCTGCTGTGCTCTGGTCTGAAGGGAGTGGTAAGGGAAACATACTCATCCAAGACGTTCCAACTCAGTGCTCAGGGGCAGCAACCTTAGGTAGGACCTTGATCTTATCTGGGGTTGATTACAGATGTCCATAGGCGGAATTGGCCACTTACTATCAGATGGACTCCATGCTCGTTTGCTACTTCGATCATATAAAAAAACTATAATTTGTACACGTTGTAGTAAGCCATCTAATTTATCTGATTAAGAAGCCCCATCAAAACAATTTCCTAAAAGGCACGATATATCAGCCGCTCCGTATACGAGATACGAAATCTTGAAATACGCGTCTTTGATACCGACCTCTTATGAAATTGATAGAACCGCGAATTGGAATTTTCAGTTCAATATTTGTGATATATTTTCACTTGAGTCGTTGAAATATTAATGGAATCTCTCAAACTTTCCGGATTTATTCCAGCTAAGAACCAACGGGGAGGCGTTAGTATGAATAAACGGTGGATTAAAAACTACGCTAGAAAATTCCGACCCGGAGCATGAAAACAATAAATACTTGGCTAAGTAACCCGGAGTTTAGTAATTGGATCGATTTGTAGGTCAAAAAATGCTAAGCTGAACTAGTTAGTGAAGAAAAATAACAAGATTTGTTTGCGAGCAAATCTCGGCACTTTCTCAAACAAGCTGTAGGTTTTATTAAAACTGAGAATTCATCTTTGGTTGTGAATAATTCAAATTCTGACGCGGACAGTGTTCGCTCTTTTGTTAATTCATTCACGCGCTTTTTTTTATAAATTCAAATATGCTATCTGTTGCTGAAGACTATTCATGTATAATTAATAAAACTTTTAATTTATCGAATAGTAAAATAAAAGCTGTAGAACTTCTTGGTTTTTCTAATTAAAATAACATTACCACCTTACCTTCTGATTTTATGACGTATGACTTTGAGGATGTACTGTATGTATGAAATCTATATAATTTCGAACCAGAATGGTTGCACATTTTATGTAAATCTGTAATTTTACAATTAATACTTATTCGATATAACTTTAAACCCATCCGAAACAGATTAAATTTAACAGTTCTGTCATCCGATTTCCTTTTGAACGGATACGAAACTTCGTTGATGGATGCACAGAGCAGATGAATAATATTTATTTATTCATCCGAACAGATCCATCAAAAAGTTTAATATGATGGTTGTGATAAATATACAATAATCGTATCGTATCGTAATCGTACCAATATTGTTTTGGACGAATCTGATAAAAGCGACGGCTCCAAAACTATAAGACCTTCTGGGCTTATATGTACAATTAGTTCAAAGTATGACGGATTTGCTTATAATTATTACTACTATTTAATATTTAATATTTTGAAGACCCAGATGGCGTAATGGTTAACACACCGGAGCGCCAATCCGAGGGTCCTGGGTTCGATTCCCAGCAAGGCGTAAATTTGAATGATGAGTTTAAATTTCCGTTCTTGGTCTGGTTGTGTGTTCTTGTCTTACGTGTTGTCCATGGCACCCACGACACAGGGAATCCTAGTGTGGGGCTATGAGTGTGAAGCGTTATTTATTATTATTATTTTTTCCACCTAGTGGTAAATAATGGCAGTGAAAAAATTGAAGATTGTTTAGATCAAATTCAAATTAAATTCTAATGTAGTTAACCAAAATCCAATCCCATTCGAAAACAAACTAGTCCTCATCTATAAAATTCTACTGATTGTTTTAGTTCCAGTTGAACCCAACGTTATAGATATTAGTTCTAGAAAGTTTCTACATTCAGATGCATATGAATACCTTTATATATATGAATACCTATGCCTACATAAATGATACAAAAATTCATTTGAATGCGACTTGACAACAGTGTAGATCGATCCTAATTGTACCCAGCTTATATGATTACCTCGTTGCCCTATAGTGCGTACCATTACGGAACGTACCTTAATAGTTTTGGATCTAATTGGATTTTAAGTAGAATACAACAAATAGGTGTATTCTCTATATACAGGAAGTAATAACCGATACGATGTCGAATACGTGACACCGTGAAAAATAAAATACAAATAACTATCGTAGCTTCGTATTTTTAGAGTTTTTACAGGATCGAAGTTGCAAACGAGCATGAAGTCCTTCGGATGCTAAGTGGCCGCTACCTGCCGCCCATAGACACCTGTGATCAAGTCAGAGATTAAACACAGATAAATTTCTACCTACCTTCAGAACCTTCAGAACCTTCAAACTACAATATAGCAAAGCATAAAATTAAAATCTTTTTTTTTATTTTATTTTACGAGAACGTAAACCTTTGAGAGAACATTTAGCAGTTAACTGAAGAACATAATATTTTCCCGGTTCTACTAACTCGCTCCGCCTCAAAGAAATGATTGGGAGACAGTTTGTGGAATCACTCTCTAATGTAAAAAATATAAAAGTCGTAAGAAAACCTTAATGGCTGGCCATTACGTTTGTCAGTAGTGAATTGAATTCATCGATTCTTCTCCGCCAACGCGTGTTTTGAAAAACAGAAAAACTGTTGCAACTGTTAATAGCCGGAATGTTAGAAATTAGAATGTCGGACGCGGGAAAATTATTTCGTACCCATTAAACGTTTTTATTTTTAGTCAAATATATGAAAATGGTTATTGATAACGATAACTCTAGTTAATTAATAACTACGCTCCATATTTATGACCATAGTGACAGTTATATTAACTGATAAAAATATTCCGTTATAACTGTTTATTACCATACACAAGCTAAACAATATTCCACTATAAATATCTGTTTATTACTTTACGTGAACTAAATGATATAGAGATAGATATAGGTGATAGCGATACCTACTGGTAGAGTTTACGATATTTTTATGTAGATACTAAAAATAACATATGAGAGTGCATTCCAACAAATCTTGAATGACCAATGGTAACGGGCCCGTGACCATAGATAACCAAATCTAAATAGGACAAAAGTGTTACATATTTATACTACATACGATGTAATGATGTACAATGTTTTAAATTAAATTGCGATATAACGCAATCATACCACAAAAATTAAGATTCAAAATGATAAATTAAAAATAGATTTTACGGTATTTCTCGGTCTGATGAAAGATACTTTATCGTTTGTTAAATATAGGGATCATATAAATCGCTTCTCACATCTAACCGTAACTTCCCATACCGTCTAAATAGACATTTTCCAATAATATACTAACTCGCACAGGCAGAGATGTATGACGATGTAACCACCGCAATCAAAACACGAAAAACATGGCCGCCTTTAAAATATAAGCAAAAAAGCAATTATATCATGTACAAATAAATGTAGCAATAAATGTACTGGAATGGAGAGGATTAATAGAAGCTGCGGAGCGAAATCTGTGATTAATCTGGCCGCTTTGGAAAAGTAATTTCGCGCTGCGGAAATGTTAATACAACGTTCCCAATCGATGTATTACTTATATCACTTTGGTCGAAAATAATAGAATGTGAAGCGATGAATTCGTAGTTTTGAAGTTATTCGCTAGATTTCGCAGGCACTAATTATTTATTGGAATATTTAGTCTGAAACTAATTATATATTAGGAATGATTATTAACGTTCTAGGATTAAAAACACTAGAAATGCCTACCATACGTATAATACTTTATTACAAAAAATCTTAGGTGTAAAATCTGACATGAGAAAGATAAATTACTATGAGGCATTCCATCTTAGTCCTTTAGGTATAGCAAAACATCTGTGACCGAGCTCAAGTAGGATTTTTATCCGATCCTAGGTTAATTACGAATTAATAATACTTATGTTCATAGGAGCAGGTATCATCAGTTGGCTGCATACTCGTTTTCTGCTTCTATGTAAAAAACTTACTGTAGTCAGACAGTTAACCTACATTGTAAATTAAAAAATGCAAATACTACAATTTCACTCTACGCTATCTTTAATGTAATTTGTAAAGGGATCTGATAGCTGTTATCTGCACTATCCTAGTTGTGTAGTTCCGCTGTGTACCGAGTTCGAGTGCCAGCTAACTCCTGCCAAGCATAGATTGTCTAACGTACCGTTAAACTTGGCTTGGATCCTAGCAATTCAATGGTTGCAGACATAAAAATACTAAGTTATGTACCGCGTAAGTACCTTATGATAAAAATAAATATTATTTTGGATGTAAAACCCTTGCGGTTTAACTCCGGAAGCATTAACTATTTCAACCAAATAGCAGCGGTGTTAAGCGCAGCTATATTTTCATTTGAAGGGCGTGATAAGGAATACACTAATAAGGCATTCCAATCTAGTTCTCTTCGATAACAACCAACAACCCTACATGGGGTTCTACCACGTTCAAAATGTCCAAAAATGGATGTCCATAATTAATAGGTAGAGGCAAATTTAGACTGCACGCACGCTTTCCTCGCCGTTATTATAAAAGGAAAACAAAAAGCTATTTCGCGTCAGAGCATCCATACATCTTACTACGTCACTTCCCCAGCGCTTCATATTATATTATTAGCCAATTTATTTTTCTAGAGCGCTCTGGGGATTGATCCGGCAACACCCTCAAACTTTTTACGTCTAACATCTAATCTAATAAGCTATCAGTCGATATCTTGTTACCTTATAATTCAGTTATCTTAATAATTAAAAAACTTCAAAACTGCTATTCTTTTTTATAACACCTCTATTTTCTACTAAAGGCATAATATATTTTATAGTAGATACATAGTTTTATTTCTACTCAGTGGTTTAAAAGATTTCGTAAGGGAGACGTTCTTGACTGAGATGTTTCAACTTAATCCTCAAGGGTAGCCACGCATCTGAAGCCACCAGCAAGTTAAGAAAAAGTATTAGGATCTAGTTATCTAACACTACAGTTTTTTTACACTCTACAAGAGTAATCGACCTATAGTACCTTAGTTTTAATGTCTGCGCACTTCGAATTGCGACACGTGCTAAAAAGAAATCCATAGTCATCGAAGTGAAGGTTCTACCTTACTTTACGAGGAAGGACAAACGAATTGAAAAAGATTCGTAAATCGAAAATATTCGCATTTCTGTCTTTAAGCGAAAGTGTAACGCATTTGTATGAGTTTGATGAGTCATAGATTCTGATCATGAAAATGTTATTTATCACTTTCAACATTATCATCATTATTAAGTACCTAACACGTAAATTGGTATATATTCTTATTACATTTGCTTGCTTCGTAACAAATTAAGGGGAAATTATATTAATCATGTTAAACCATACTGGCTTTACAATAAAAAAAACCTAATTAATCACTCTTTAAAAAAATATGAGTATAGTGATCATAATAGAGTTATCACTCCTTATCTCCTTATCGAACCGAGAACCCTCACACCATCAATTCAACATCAGTCATTCAACAATAAAATGTGTTCTACTTATGTAGTTGTTTCCATTTCAAAAACGTAAATACCAACATTTATTGCAATGACACCGTCGGCTGCTAGCAAATTAAAAATACTTGATGTGGCACGTAATTAAAATCAGTTTTCTCATTTCCGAACACTCTTTAATGAAGCCGTGAAGTAATAAAGTCAAAATGTATGTCATGAAAATTACCGGACTGAAAAAATCAGTTGCTACATAAAAAGCCTTGATATTACTCTTGTGCTATTAAAAGTCTCTACATTGTTTAACGTATTTTAATTTGGAATGGATACTTTATTTTTCACTAGCCGATCTCCGCGGTTTCACCCGCGTTAAAGAGGCACTAAGGCATACATGTTTAAACAGAAGTGATACCCGGTAGCCCCACGATAGCGCGCGTACGCAAATGGAGCGCGCGCCAATGGTTTTTCAAAAATTAAAGTAGCCTATGTTACGCTTTAAACCTTCAGCTATCTTCCAGTGAAAGTTTAGAAAATTACCTCAGCCAAACAGACAGACATTTTTTTATTGCATTTTTGTTATACATAGGTATCATGTATGCGTATAATAAAAAAATGTTGTTTTGAAATCACAAACAGACAACAACAAGTTCAATTTTATTTATTTATATAGATTATATCTTTGTAGAATAAATCTTGAATTGCACCACCCCTTTTCCCGTAGATGTCGTAGGAGGCGATTGAGTGAGGTCCAGAAGATGGACAGCAGCGTTTTTCTGTGTAATATCAACACCTACTGCGGTCACCCACTGGTATGCCAGGCGCAGTTACTAATAATATAAGATAGTTATATCATACCTACCTGAAGTTATGTAATTTGTTTGAATTTGGATACAATGTACACGCGCCTCCTATCGAAAAAGATGTATTATGGAATACGTACATAAAATAATAATACAAAGAAAAGGAAATCGGAAAAACCCGAAATTAAATTTAAACCAAAAAGCGTTGGTTAAAAGTTTTACAAACGAGAGAGATAATAATTATGAACGCCATATTATTTAAAACCGAAAATAAAGAGAATTTTATATTATGAGCTTACACAGAGTAAAAATTATCAGCGTGTTTTATCAAAGGTTTTATTTTATTACTCCGTAAATTTTATTGACATTAAATTATTTAATTAATTAATACTTACTCCTGTGGGTGTACTTATTGATCACCTGTTAGAATTAATTCTCTGAAATTTTAAGACCGATAGAGACCTTTAACCAATCCTGAATAATTCGATTAGCTTCAATTTCAAAACCAACTTTTGTTCGTCAAATTTCTAAGGATATAATTTATGATTCTTAGAAATCGGCCCTGAAATTTGATATTGAACGGACATTTCAATGAGATTAACCTTCTATAACAGTTTCATTAATTTGTTTAGAACTAGGTTTGCCGCGTTACTTCTCTCGCATTTTAATGTGTAGGTAGTAGGAACCCGAAAGACATCTTAATAATGTTAAGAGACCTGTGTTTAGATTTCTTTATCTTAATAAAAAAAATACTAACTTCCGAACATAGAACATTCTCCTTATCGAAGCCGGTTAAAAATCTAATCATTTTTAATATTAATATGTAATAGACGGACAAGAACAACCAAAAACTTACGTTTATTGTGTTGCTGAGAAAACTTATAACAAAAACAAAAATTATTAAGTCTAGAAATTTATTTAAGAAAATCTTTTATCACAGCACACAAGACGTTAAATCTAACATTTTAATCCCTTCACACTGACCTTGGCCATGAAGTATCTAATTGAATCAAGAACTAATTGTTCAGCTTTTAGCGTAAGTAGCAAACAAAAGCTAGAAAACTCGATTTGCGCCAAGGACTCGCTGGGCGCAGTGGAAAGCCATTTAACACAATAGTAACAATTTATTGAGAAAGGTTTTTCTTTCGTTTTTAAATGTTTCTGTCGGATCGTTTGCGGCCGAAGAAGACTTATCTTTTGAAGGGTTAATTGATTTATATAACATAATTCTAACGCTTCTGAATAAATTAAAATATTGTTTTAAAATATGGTATTTTGATACGTACTGATCTGGCGGCTGTTGCACAATCAAGGAGCATTTAAAAACTCATAAAATTAAATTTAAAAACTCCAAATCAGTAAACAATATGTGCGCATTGGACCAATTTATATGCGTGCGTTGCCGTATTGGGGAACCACCAAGTTACTACTTGTAGTTCCTATTATTAGTAGTAGCACTTATAATATAAAAAGGACGGGTATTCTTTTTGTGAGGAAGTTCTTTTGGAATATCCCAAAATAGATGCATTGCAGAAGTGTAGAAATATCGTACATTATTTATATAAGTTCCACTTTAGCCCCACATTCGTTAAAAGGATATACAATCACCAGAATAGGAAGAGAATCGAATCACATGTTAATCTCATACAGAAACACAAAAGATAGAAAACGGGCAGTTGACTGCAAACTGGATTAGCGCCGCCCGCTGCGCACTTCACGAGAACTATTTTATAGTTTCAGACTCGTTGGGCAGAGAGGCAAAGGCATTTAACACAATAGTACACAATTTATTAAGTTTCACTTAAATGCACTTTGGTTTGTAAGTGTTGAAAACTATTAGACTTTAATAAGTGCCAATCTGAGCACTTATCAGCAGCAGTTTACTATATAAAAATAGTCGTGTACAAATCCTTTTAACACTGAATACGCATTCTATTAGTGGCCCTAGGATCATAAGAAAAATACTTAATAATTTTATAAATGAGAGAATTCTGAATAAATATCACGAGGAAAATATTGCAGTAATTTTACTGAAAAGGAAATAAAGCGTAGAAATATCATACACTATTTAAGTATTTATTTCTATATTATTTTCACATTAAAGACGCATAATACAATAACTAACAATAATTTAGTATACAATCATCGAAAGTGGAGCTCGAATCGAATTACATATTAATCATAGGGTAACACAAAATATAGAAAGCGGGCAGTTGGCGGCAAACTGGATTATCGCCCGCTGCGCGCTTCATAGGAACCGTTATGTAGTTTAAGAAAAAGCCATTTAACACAATAGTAACAATTTATTGAGTTAAGATTCACTTTGGTTTTAAAGTGTTTCTAACTATTTAACTTTAATAATTGCCAATGAGAATTCTAACGAGTAGCAATTTAGCGAAGAACTATGTAGTAATATAAAGAGATAGGTATTCGATTTTAAAACTGGATCCCCATTGAATTAGTTGTCGGAGAGTAAAAATATAAAATACTAAATATTTTTATAGGACAGAGAATTCTATAGAAATATTACGAGGAAAATATTGTAGACATTTTACTTAAAAGTATATTATAGAAGTGTGGAATAATCGTACACTATTTACTTAATTACTTCCTCATTCTTTAATAATAATAATACAATCGCTCAAAATAATTCGTTAAATGGAATACCTATACAATCATCGAAAATGGGGCTCGAATCGAGTCACATAT
Source organism: Urbanus proteus proteus (assembly GCA_018251915.1). NCBI lineage: Eukaryota > Metazoa > Arthropoda > Insecta > Lepidoptera > Hesperiidae > Urbanus > Urbanus proteus. The sequence goes on from DWPV01004745.1 coordinate 10,314, forward strand.
TAATCTCATAGGGTAACACAAAATATAGAAAGCGGGCAGTTAGCGGCAAACTGGATTATCGCCCGCTGCGCGCTTCATGGGAACCGTTATGTAGTTTCAGACACGCTGGACGCAGCGGAAAAGCCATTTAACGCAATAGTAACAATTTATTCGGTTGAGATTCTCTTTCGTTTTAAAGTGTTTCCATCCTATATTGGTTTGTTAGCCTCCTTATTGTAGGAGTTTATTATTTATAGTTTACAATAAGTTCGTACGTAGGTACCTTAGTAAGAGTACTTATGAATTGCAATTTAGCAGAAAATCGTATGAAAAGGAAAATTATTACTTTTTAAAACGTGTTTGCATAGCAATAACCATTCGAGAAAAAAAAAGAATTAATCATCTCGATATTATCATAAACAAATAATAATAATGCTGTAGAAGTATCATGTGAAAAATACTGTAACAATTTCAATGAAATAATATTGTCGAAGTGTAGAAATCTCACTATATAGGTACTTATTTTCCACGTAATAAATTCGTACGTACTTATTTTCCACTTCATACAATTCCACATTTATTAACTGCGATAAACAATCAACGAAAATGGGACTAGAATCGAATCACATATTAATCTCATAGTGTAACACAAAAGATAGAAAACGGGCAGTTGGCAAACTAGATTATCGCCCGCTGCTCGCTTCACGGGAGCCATTTACGTAGTTACGAACATTTTTCTTTTCCTTTACAAATAACCGACTGCAATAAGCTTTACAACATCTGCTAACATGTGCATTTCAATTGCGACAACCACTACTGCCGCAGTCACCAGTAGTCACGTAGGTAGGCCCCTTTTTCCCACTGGGTATAATGCGCAATTGCCCAGGGCCACGCGGTTAAGAGGTCCACCTAGGTCCCGACAAATCATGAACAAAGTGGCGCGATTTACTCAGTATTTAGTTTTAATAAGGAAAATAGAATTTGATTTCTTTATCTATACTACTAAAATCGAACAAAATAGTGGCCCACCAAGGACATATCCCAACGTAGTCGTATGTATAGAATCATCGTAGTAATCAATCCATTAATGTCATGTTGTCCTGCTACTGAGCATATGTAAAAGTTAACTAGGAAAAGTTTTGAAAAATAGTATATCTTAAAAAGCTACGAATACGTAAAATATATATAACAATAATATAATTATAGCTATCTATTTACTAAATACTATAGGTACTATATGTATACTATAGGTACTATATCAAGTAACGAATAAAAGAAACGTCAATACCAGTAAAATATGATAATGTGACCTTTTTTAAGTTAATTAAGCAGTCTATGATCGGATAAACATAATACGCCTGCTTCGATACCTTTGCTTTAATTTTATTGACACTGGAGTCTGCACAAATAAGATAACTGAAAGGCTTTAGCGCGATTTCGTGTTTCGAGACGGCGGAGTGAGCCGGCTCACGTACCCTCGTCACGTTCTGAGCTCCATTTTGAGAGAATCGTTTGCACAAAAATCGTGAGATCGATGGGGGTGTTTTGAACATAATGTATATTTAATGTATATTCAAATAATAGTGAAGGAACTTTCCGTGGTTCGCGCTAGAGACAACCGCAACTAATTTTTGCCATACGTGGCTAATGTTTTCTACTTTGGTGGGAGCAATGAAGAAACAATTGGGGTATACCTAAATGTTCCAACTTAATCCTCAAACGTAGCAATGCATCTCTGGCCGACCTCAAGTAGGACGATTATCTTATCTGGGGTTGATTACAGATGTCCATTAGCGGAAGTGGCCACTTACTATAGTGGACTGCATGCTCGTTTGCTACTCCAATGTTATGAAAAAAGTTTGAATTGTGATGTGTGATTTTATACTTTCTGACTTCACATTCATAACCTTTTATTTTTAATGCAATCGATGACAACTTTAGTGAAGTTACATTATGTAGAGAAAATGTATTGATTTGCATGAATGCACGCTACCTTTTGTAGGGCAGCGATATAAAGGGTCGTTCTGTAACAAGTCTGTAGTGTAGGTGTAAAAAATGGTTACAGTTTTACTTTTATAGTATCTATAATTCTATCTACCTAAAAATGCAAACAAATATACCTAAACATATCCTTCCCTAATTGTCTTCTTAACCTTTTAAACATTTACTATCTTATATAGAAAATAATTGTGTCGGTAATAAATTAGTCAATTAATGTTTAAAGGTAGTAGAACTCTTGCGGTTCGACTCCGGCGGCAGCACCGCCACACTTATTTCTGTCTTATAACAGTAGTGTTCTGCTGTGTTCTGACTTGAACGGTGTGGTAAGGGCTGCATATGTATATGAATGCATTAAGTAAAAAATTGTTGTATAAAAAATTGTTATAGGACAATATGTATACTCAGGGCGTTACGACCTAGTCCTCAGGGGTAGCAACTTATTTGCGGCCAATATGAGTCATCGAAACCAACCATCAGTTATGACTGTTCTTATCTGGGGTTGAAATTGCCCATAGGCGCTTCATTTGCTACTCCAATGTTATATATTACAAAATACAATAACCAGTTAATGATGATAATATCTGGATGATAAATATTCTTTTGCTTCCGCGCTTCATTAAGCAGTTCGCAATGGTTGTTATCGTTAGACGGCAGTTGCCGAAGACCCTTCCGCAATTTAAAAATCCAACACTTTAGATAGCTTGGCTAACGGCCTATGTCACCAGTTTACACTAAACTGTGGCGACTGGCGATGTATGTTTGCCCTAAATGCGGAGAATTTATATAAGAAGTATATTAAGTGGGTAGGTACTTATTGGAACTTTAGTAACTTTTGTAGGTACTTTGTCCCTGTAGTTCCGGGACCAGAATAGGGCTACGGTATCCCCTGCCTGTCGTAAGAGGCGACTAAAAGGGG
>DWPV01004746.1:0-13205 GCA_018251915.1 Urbanus proteus proteus
GGGCGTTTTGGTGGAATCTAAAAATATAATTTAATAAAAAAAATTATACAATACAAATTTTCGCAGACCCGCTTGTTAACATTACGTCAACTTAATGGCCAACATAAGGATTGAAATAATGGTTAACATAATGGCTAACATAATGGCTAATATAATGGTTAACATAATGGCCTGACGCGGAATGGTGTCCCGGCCAGTCAGACATCTTTATAATGAATTTAGATTTGTTCTGAGTCTGGTTGTTTGTGTATCCTTTTGTGTGGATAGCATAATGTATAAATGAAATAAATATATAGGATTTTTTGACAAGATATAAAACAGCGTAATATTGTTGTTGATATGGTGACATTTACGTACCGGACAATTCTTTTCATCCGAGTTGTCTTTGCAGTCATTGTCACCGTCGCAGAGCCATCTCTTTTCAATGCAATGCCCATTCTGACATTGGAACTGGTTCTCGGTACAGTTCGGTGTAACTGCACAATCTATGACAATAAAGAAAAATTATACAATTGATTATTTGTTCATTAATGTTAGAAAAGAGTATGTACAAATTTTCCTATTACCAACAATTGAGTATATTACTGGTGACAAGTTTATTCCTAAAAATTATGTGACAATGCGCTCTCTGTTCATACATAGAAATGAAAAGTTAAATCTAAGATTATGAAATTAGGGTTTTAGAACTACGACGCTGCTATGCACCGCCCGTTTGCGCACTTCTATTGGTATCGGCGTGAGACATGGTGTCAAAAAACTCACCCTTCTCCTGGCCCATGTCCACCATGTAGTCAGAGCTGCCGTGATACGAGGTCCCTATGTGCTGCCCGTTGTCCCGGCAAGATCCCGGCGCGTGACTTCACCAGACGCAAATGTGTATGACGTCATGAGACACACACGTGACGTCACAACTCACCCTTCTCGTCGCTCATGTCCGCGCAGTCGGGGTCGCCGTCGCAGCGCCAGCTGGGCAGGTAGCAGCGCGTGTCGTCGCACGGGACCATGGGCGGCGTGCACAGGCAGCCCGCCTCGTCCGACAGGTCGCCGCAGTCGTCGTTCCGGTCGCAACGCCAAGTCGCCGCTATGCACTTGCCGTTCTTGCACGTGAATTGGTCCTGGTGGACGAAATCACACGTAACGTCAGGTATGTAACTGAAGAAACTTCCTATAGCTTCGACTGCGAAGTAGTTAACTTGTGTGAGCAACCCATTATATTTTATTATATTACATGAGGAATTTTAAAGCAAATCCCATTAAAGTTCAAAAAAAAATACAGACAAATTAATAAAAGTAACATGTGAATACATTTCACATGCACATTCAAAATTGCAATGAAAAGACTATAACTCTTTTTCAACATAATATTACCCTTAATTCATACTTACAGGTCCACAAGCCGCACCAGGTTTTTTGGGGCATGTCATATTTGCAGAGGGTTCCATGCCATTCGGGCACATACACTTGCCATTCACTTTCGTAAATCCATCCGGACATAAGCAGCTAAACGCATTGCCCGGCCCGCCGAGACAGAGGGCGTCACAACTCGTATTGGCCTGCGAGCAAGCGTTGCTTCCATGTTGTATGAAGTGTGCGAACACCTTGAGATCCATGAGTCCCGAGAACGAATCGTTGATCGTTATCACGTTTGCGCCTGTGTCCTTATCCGCAATGAATATTGACTTCGCCTTCCAATCGTCCCAATACATCTTGTCCTTCAACACTGCTACAGCGAAAGGATGGGTCACTTTGTCGTCGTTCCACAGGATTCGCCTGAAGTAATGCCCGTTCAAATCCGCACTAGCTATGTAATCCTCCATCGCGTCGACCCAGTAAATCCTCTCAGCCATCTGATCTATTGTGATGCCATTAGGCCATTGCACGATCGGTTTAGTAAACAGTTTCTTAACGTCAGTACCGTCGAGATTTGACCTCGATACTGACGGGCTGTTTCGATCCCAATCGGTCCAGAACAAGTAGCCAGCTCTAGGATGTACCGCAATGCCGCGTGGTTTAGACAACACTTTGCTGTCCAAAATGGTCACTCTCATCCGTCCTTCATTGGTCAAATCAGTTCTTACCGCTTCAATTTTCTTTCTCATTCCATCAACGAAGAAAAGAACATTCGAGATCCAATCTAAGGCCATACCCTCAATACTAGCTAGATCGGTATCAACGACTACCTCTTGAGCGGTGGCATTACGGAAGCACTGCCGGCTTATTTTGTCAAGTTCAATATCTGCCCAGTATATACAATCATTTTTCATATCAAATTCAATAGCAACTATATTTTGTTGACCTTTAACTGGGATCAAAGTAGAATTGTCAGATAGATCAATGCGAGCAATTTTATCTCTCAATGCGACTAAGAGAAATTCTGTGGGTTCTTCTAACGGGCATGGGATCATATCGGGGGCGTATGGTGTGTAAAAAGACGTAGCGCAGACATCTCCATCGATCTTTCGGTAGCCTTTCGTACGCTTGTAGTAGTGACCGGGCTGACAATCAGCTGGTATTGCGTAAGGGTCGTACTTTAACGTTTTATTGCGAACGCAGGAGTTGTGTGATAGAATAAAACTATAGTCGCATTCATAGTCTCGTCTGCTACATTCGCATATTTCCTTCTTGACCGGTCTATCATAATCGATGCCGTGGAAGCAGTTTGTGTGAGCCAGTCGTCTTTGGAAAGTGTCTCTTTGACCGAGAACGCAAGAAACTGCTGAGTGAGGTGGTGTCGGTGACCAAAATTTGTAGTCATCAGACGTGCAGTTTCGTGGGAAGGCATTGTACAAATCGATCGTTATAATTATCCATTGATGTTGATCGTTAGCCGAACCAAACATGGTGAAAGTTGTAGTATTTTCTCCGGGTTCAGTCATTAAACCGTATATGCGTATGTCATCAACATTGAACCTATAAACAAAAGATAACCGTTTTAATTATATCATGAATAATACAAATAGCGAAAGATAAGCCTGTCCCTCGATAATGGATTGAAAAACATTATCATTTGAAAAGGTCTAATTTATTTATTGTAAAGAATAAAATATATTCGATAAACTATTACATTTTCTTAATAATGTAACTAATTTAATATAGCGATATAAGGAAACTGATTACAGGCTTCATTATTTTTATCTCATGCACGATTCGTGGATGTTAATTAAAATGTTATTTTATATTATCTTACAATATTACAGAATAATTTAAAACATGAAATAACAGTATAGCATACAAATATTATGTAATTTATAGGCTCTAGTATTATCGTACAATAAAATAAGATATAATCTTTCGACTAATTAATTTATATCAAAATTTACATCGTCCCAAAAATTTATCATATAATATTTATTTTGTCTAATTTGTTGAGTCTACTTACTGATAAGATTTCCACTCAATTCCCTCATTCGTCGAGTACAATATCTTTCTAGTTTCGCCACGAGACTTGAAGTACTTCACCGCAACCAATACACCGCCGTGGTCTCCAAAGTTGAAGAAGTAGTACTCCTTCAGTATCCGCTTCCAGGTCAAACCTGCATCTCTGCTGAGGTACACTCCCGGTATACCTTTCAAAGACTTGCCCATAACTCCAGTCGCCATTATGATGCCCGGAGCTGATTTCGAACTCATTATGCTTGCCGACCTATATGGAAAAAAAAAATCGATGTTAATGATAATCCTTAGATCCCTTAGTAAAATTTAAAAAGAACATAACACAAATGGAATAATAAACATATTTTTACTAAAGGAAATATCTCCATACAATTATTATGATATCAAATTGTGATATAAACATCAATTATTATGACGTCAGGGCTTTTCATAGAGATTAGTATTTTAATAGCACAATAACTTTTATCTTATATCAAAAATGGGTTTTGTGAAAAATATATTCCACTGACATATGCATTTTAATACAATAAAGTACAAATTTCTGTCTTAGGTGATTTTATGATAATAAAAACAATTTGCCAGTCGTCTATATAAAATGAATATGTTTTGAATATCTAACTTAAACAATTAATTAATGTTAATATAGTAATATATTTAAATATACAATATCAGAAGTCTGTTCCAAATATTTCAGTAAACTAGAAAGTAATTTACTGTCTTTAGAAAGTACTGCCACCAATGAAGTAAGCAAATCAATAATAACCTATCAGTGTAAAAATCCTTTTTCAATCCACATCCAATCATATACAATGTCATATTTTTGCAAGATATATAAGTGCATTACATTTAACTCTATACAACAATGAATGAAGCTTAAAAATATAAAAATGATGACATTATTCCAAAAAGCACAATTGCAACAATGAAAGTGTATGAAACATGTAGTAAAACAATAATCATAAAATTAAATACTGCCAACCAATACAATTTCACAGCCAAACGAATCAATTGATGATAAAATCGTAACATGCATTATGTTATTAACACACTCGTATAACTGTTCTCGCTTTTACCTCATATCATTGTTTATGACATTTCCTGGTGGGCTGTAAAAAAATGTTTATTAATAACTCATCAGTGTGATTAATTTTAAAAATGTCTTTAATAACATCTTTATGCATTATTTTAACTGAATTATATACCTTGACAAAGGATTTTAAACCTCTCTTCTATTTAATTTTATTGTACAGATTATAATCTAAACTTATCAATATTACCAATGGTTTAATAATTTTCCTTCATGCATTTCATCTGCATTGTTATGATTTTGATTTTGATTCACTATGTTAAAAGAAGCTATTTAGAGGTCATACAGATACAAAAAAAATTGCAATTATCAAATGTGGTTAGATAAAAAATATTTGATTTACGTACTGAAACATCTTATTATTACCATTATATAACTACCTAAGCTACTATGATAAAAATAACGTATTAACATATTTGGATCAAATAATCCCATTCTATTTCTCTAACATCTACCATCACTGCTCAGGCGATAAGGTCTTAAATTATATCAGAAAAACACGAATAGTGTGAATTATGCAATAAATCATTAATATTATTTCATTGCGTATATGATTGAGGAAAACCACATCTCATATTTACTCATTATAGCATAATTTATATTATTATAGATATGTAATGTTGTTGGGGTTGGTAAGGGTTGACTAAAATAAGTACTGAAGCTAATATACCAACGCTTGACAGCCAAGGGATAAGCGACAGTAGCGGGAACGGCGGTTAGCCGTTTATGACCGTTAACCACCGTAAAGTTTATTACGTATATTTAATTATTTAGTTAATATATGTGCATTTATTTTCATTAAATAATTTGTCCCCAGCTGTCGGCAACTGTTAAGCTGTTTATAGCACAACAGCTATAAACAGCTTAATATTTCCTCTTTATTATTGGCATTTGCATTGGCAATGCAATTACTGGTTTCAGAGTGAAAGTATTGACACAATTTAGTGGTTTCTTTTTTGATTTTCTTTAAAAGATTACTAATTTTTTAGACAGACAAGCAATCAGTCCATCTGATGGTAATCCGCCCATGGACGTCTTTAACAAACTTCTATAGACAATCACTAATGAGGTGCTACTCCTTAGGATTAAAATGGCCTCATTGTGAGTGAAATATGTACTTACATTGTTAATTCATTTTCACAGTCACTAAAAAGCCATTAATTAAGTCTAATTGTGTATATACTTTTGCTAAGGGGGAATTTAGAATAATACTATGTAACCGTTTGCATCAGCCCTGTGGTACACAAACAAGATACATTTTCCTAATAATCAGTACAGTATAGGTATTATTTTGTGCGATACCATCTATAATAACTCTGTATTTTACGATTACAATTACACATGGGATTTTCCTGTACATTGTCAAAGAGATAAAAAAGTGTATTTTACTTACACAAGAACATATTACCGTTGATATAAGTAATTCTTACCTAAACGTCATTTGTAATGTAACGAAGGAATGTTAGAGTCGTTTATTGTTATCTTTGCCGAATATAATAAGTTATTATCAATGTAATGTAAAAAATATGCACCTAATTAACATATTTCAGAAATTGCCTAATTCTTAAAGGAAAGGATTTCATAGAACGGTCTTAATATATTTACTCATAAGAACCATACCTTTCACTAGATAACATTTTCAACGTTATGCACAAATCAAATTGTCTATCATTGCCAAGAGCGATACAAGACTTAATATAAACGAGTTTAATGACCTATCCTTGTTTACGGTTAACTGTTCAATCACAGTTATTATTGCTTATTTGCTTATTAGTAATATTCCGGTCTAGTAACAAACATGATAACATGTCCCTACTACAATTATTTTATTAGGAAGTTTATTTTCTATTATAAGACTATGCTAATAATCCACTAATATTGAAAAAATCCTAGTTTACTATTAATTAAAATTTTCCACAAATGTTTTAATTATAATATTACTCATAATAATATAGAGTTTTCACTACTTCACTTAAAACTTTAATCTTGTTCATGTTTATAAATAAAACTAACTAACAACCTATTTACTTTATGATAGCATGAAATAATTTATCTATCATAATATAACCCAATAGGTCAGGTTCAAGTTATCAGCAACATACCGACACATCATGTTGCTATATCAAATTGCATTATATAAATCAGCAAAGTGAAATGAAATTTACGCTTTATTCCATATAAATAATCCGTAGTGTGATTCAATAATAGATACAAAATATACATATTATTAGTATTCATTGGATCACCGTGTCATGTGTTTTGCTGTATGTTTTTTAGACTTTACTCCACATATTGCAATGCCCACATATATCGTTATTCAATGTTTCATAGCGATATGCACATAACTCGCAGGTGAGTACAACGTGTAATCATTGTACAAAATAAAACTGACCGATCTTAAAACTGTTGTTACCCATCTAAGATAACAAAATTCTTTAAAATATTTAAATTATTTTTATCAAACAATTATTCACATTAGAATATTATTATCTTCAAGTGAATACATTATCTGTCCCTTAAATCTAGTCTAGCCCTAATTAGAGGTTAATTTTCTTAGCGATTAATCCGTTGCTTGAAGTTAAGCTATGTTATATGAGTTAGGTATAGTTAGATTTACGATAGTTCAAGTAAGATGTATTTTTCAACAGCCTTCCTCATGGTACACACATAGACAAGTTCTCAAGGTGTTTGTTGCGATTACTATTATACATATAAGTATTTTGTACATACACTATATCGCATATAGCTATGTACACATCCTTACCTAGTAACTGGGTACAGTTGACTGAACTTCTGGCATAAATGGAGACTGCAAGAGTTTTCGGTGGTGCAGTTCAACGGTATTCCTGAAATAAATGATAATATATTACTACGATTCTAAACAACTTATCATATACATGAGACAGTTTGTCTGAAGTCTTTAAAAGCATCTATGAATCTGTAATTGACCTCGAGCAGGGCTCACATAGTCTTATTTGGAGTCAACAATCTCGTATGACCATTTAACTTTGCTACTCTCAGCTATACAAGGCACGCCAACTTATTTAGCACCAGCCATCCTCAGCTAGGCTTAAATCCTATCTGGAATTGATTACACATGTCTTTATTCAGACATGTTACTATCAGATCAAATACATGTGAAATGGCCACTTCTGTTACCTACAAAATAGACAAAATTAAAAAAAAAAGTTAATTATTTACCATTTTCATCTTCCACGGGCGGGTTGATAGGCGACCAGGTGACACCATGGTCGAAGGTGATCACAGAAACCAGGTGCTCGGGTTCGATGGTGGCCACCAATGACTTGGAGCTGACCTTGGACGCTATGTAGATACCTTTCAAACCTTCCACTCGGTATAGATCTGTGAACGGATCTTCTGTAACATCCCTAGAACAAGAAATAAAAACTAAATATAATGCATATATGCTTTAAAAAGAATTATTTATTTTATTAAGGCACTTATTCCGACATGAATACAAAAATACATTATTAATTTGCATAAATAAGTAAAGTAAAAAAATTTAAATATATAATCAAGGTTAAGACAGTGATCGTTAATTATAGCCTTAAGAGGCGTTAATCAACAATCTTATTAATATTTACTGCTTTAAAACATTATCTATATTGCCTGTTGCTTGAAGATTCTTTTTCTTTGATATGAATCAATTTGAATTGTTAATTTAAGTTATCAAACCTGAATATTTTTTAAGAATGGCATACAAATTTAACAGCAATACACTTGCAATATTAGGAAAATGTTGTTATTATTCTATGGTTTTCCTGTTGATTTACAGGAAAAATTTGTCTTAAGCCTGACTGATAAAACCCGCTGCAATTGAAAGACATTATGAGTATGTTTTGTTTACTATTGCAAACGGAAACATTACATAACAACATATTCAAATTTAAATTATAATATTATAGATGAAACACACAATAATTACACATAAGCGTTAACCTTTTCCATGATAAAAAGACGTCCTACAGCCTCATTTTACGGTAGTACACGTTAGACAGTTTAAATAGAAAATGTTTTAAATGACAGCACGCTTATGTACTGTGCCTTAAAATATATGTAAGTATTTTCTAAACATAAATATTTATAGGAATCACAAAATAACTTACTCCAACCAGCTATCCTTCCAGTTTCCATCAGGGAAGTAGCACAATATCTGCTCCAAGCTCAACACAAAGTTGTACTGTGTGAAGTTCTTGCTTATTTCCGAAACGTACAGGTGGGCTAGAGTCTCTGTGTGCATGACAGAGACGAATATACGTTTGTCAGTGACATCGGCGATGTGGAACTTTCTCAAGTCCAGTTCAGTGGGAAACTCGGCTTTGAAGAATGGTCCTAGTTGATGAGAGATGTAGAGGTCCAAAGAATTCCGCTAGAAAAGAAAAAATCGCGTAATTAATTTTTATTTCCAGTTTCTATGTTTATTCAATACGCTTTTACTGATATTCAATTTAAAAAAAATCTAAGACGGTAAAGAAAACATTCTAAAGCATGAAATACATTAATGATAAGGAAAATAGAAATTAATAGTTTTCCTTGCCAGAACCAGTATGCTCTTAAAATTATTCAAGCCTAAACAGGTAAAATGTAAGGTAGACTGGCAAAGAATGCTTCTAGTATAAGTCCACCTTTTATACCATTGTTAATTGAGGTATAATAAAGTTTTAAATAAATAAAATATTTATGGCATCCAAAATGGAGCATACACATTAATTTCTTCTCGTCATATTAAAGTAATTCTAAATAATATATTATTCATAAAAACAGCTGATTATATAATATAATTTTGACACAATTACTACCAATAGTACGAATACTCTGATTCAACTTCAAATTAATCTCCTAAAGCACGATATGTGCATGTCAGTATACAAAGTGAAAGTAAGCCACAAAAAAATATCATACAGAGAAGAAAGTTTCATACAATTATATAACTGTACCATATAATATTTTTAGTAAAAAAAGGAATATATAAAGGTACTTTTATTTACACTTACGACTTACACTTGCAACATTTGTCATGTAAAAATCATAAACCAATATTTACGAGTACTCATATAGCTTTATCTTGCTAGACGCACACGTAGATATAGGCTACTTTTAGGTATTATAAACAGGGTAAAGCCCCGTTTAATTGGACCAATCAGTTATAATGCGGACGTTGAGCTCTGTGACTGGATATTAACTGTATTGAGCGAATCTATATTTCAGATGATGCTCATAATGGAATTTTCGTCCACTTGCTACTTAGGGTTAGTGCATCACCTCAAACGGTGTTGATGTTGCATAGGAAGAGACTGCTGTTTATAGCGTGGATTTTAATCTTTTTCCCTATTTATGACATCCACAAGAAGAGAGGGAGAGGTATTATTTAGGACTAATAATCACATAACATTATGTTCATTGGAGTTAAATTTAAAAAAATACAAACTAGGTAAACATCACTCACAATGATCTGAATATATTCATAGGACCAAATTACCGATATAGTACTAAACTTAAGTCGAACAATATTATCATATGTCAACATAATTGTCCATGAGTCATGAATGTCATGATACATGATAAACAGACCGTGAACAGACAACCAACTCAACAGACAGCGGAACTATAGTGATAAGGGAACGAGTACTTACTATATTTCGACGGAAAAGTGCAAAAAGTGTGTTACACAAACGACAAAGATATATGCATAAAGATAAAATGTTTAATAATAGCACTTATGGCAACGCCCACTGACTAATCAACAAGACCATTAATTTAATTGTTATAGATATTGATGATCATACATAACTATACAAATAATAATAATCGAAGCAGGTATTAATTTCCACATCTTAGCAAATTATACAGCATATTGTGGTTAGATTACGAAATTATCCGCAGCACATTTCAAACTCGTGTTTCACATATTAAAGCGTATCTATTTCCAGTACAGAAATGATATGCAATTAGCAATTTAGGAATGGTTCCATCTTAAAAAGTATCATATTTGTTACTAATATTACTAGTATTAACAACTATGTAATTAATAATTCAAAAGCCGGTAACCCATCTTTTCTCTAGTTTTCCAAGGAATTAAGCGCGCGAAATCCATCTGCAACACTGACTGCAGTGACAGCTAACTAGAACTGGGACGTCAAGTCTTTGACTGCTAGTGATGCGTCTAACAGTTCGGCTATCCTGAAATTCACGAATGAGATACAATAGAATTCTGTGCCCTTGATCACTTTGTTGCAGAACCTATCATTAGACCAATCTAATAAGAGTAGATTTGAGTATGTTCAGTTTTCAACTCAGTTTTAAATGTTTGAAATAAGCCCTTGACGGCAATCAGAACCATAACCCTTTCACTGCGATTTCTAATAAACGCCCATCACGGCACTGTAGAAAATGAGCGTATCACGGCACAAATCACGGCACTAGAAGATACACCCCACATAGATATATTGAAAATGCGCCCCTGTCGGTTTTATTGAAAATCTTCCCCTCACGGCTGTTGAACTTTAAACAAATATATTTCAAGTTGCCCAATACTTTTACCAATACATCTTTGAAACCAGTAATTAGCATGTATAGCCTCAATCATATTTCAGCTTGCAATTCTTATTAACAATCACGTTCTCAACAATCTCATTAACACTCATTTACAATCTGCTTAATAATCTCTCTTTCACAAAATGATGTCCAATACAGTTTATTATTTGTAACCTTATCTGTAGTCAATTTAATAGTCATTTCTATTTGACAATTTCAGAGGACATCTCAAAAGAAACTGTTCTAATATTCATCCTGGATAGACTTCAAAATTCCACTTAGCATAAGTTGTTTGTTCTAACAGCAATTTCATTAATAATAGGATTCAAAGTCAAGGCAATGTTAGGATATAAGCATATCTTCTCTAAGTTTTAACATAAGTCAAAGACCCCGATGCCGTTTCTTTATCAAAAATGCTATGTGTATGGTTGACCATATCCTTTTATCATGTTGTCATTGGTTAGATAATCTTTAAACCTAATTTGTCACAAATACTTCGTTTTATAATGTTACATGAACTTCCGAAGTCTATATATGCACTTGCAGGAATCTCATTGACAAGCACCAACTAATAATATTTATTATCTGAGAAATTAGAGTTTAGTTTTGTTTTTCAACCCTGCTGATCATTTTTGACAGTTGTCTAGATTGTGTCCTTTAATTACTCCAGGATAAAATAAACAATATTTTTCCTGATTTTTCTTTATATCATGGTCAGGTCTCCTCAACATGTCTAAGTTTATCACAGAATGAACATTTCTTTTCATCTTCTCTGGATTTTCCTGAACCACAACATAGAAAAGCCTTGTGCCCTTGTTTCCCACAAGTAAAACATTGAATAACTTTATTTGAGTTAAGTTTCTTTGATACTGTCTTCATTTCTATGTTGTTTGCATTCATAAAACTTGCTAAATATTTTAGTAGGGAAGTAGTGTCCAGGCAACCAGCTGACAGGGCTCCCAACTTCTAAAAACTTATGACCCAATGTACCAATGATAGCTTGAGTAATTATATCATCACCTAATTGACATGATATCCCAATACCAAGTTTTTTATAGTAAAACTCAATAGGATTTTCTGATGGCAATCTTACTTTATCAACCAACTAGTTTCTACCTGAAGCATCGATCGCGCTAATGTATACATTCGTACAAAGATGCCGTAGGTATAAAATTAAGTAGGTTGTAGATATAAAAGTTACTTTTCTATCCCTCGGGAGTATCCTTCGGCATGAAAGGTACTCTATGTCCTTTCTGAAACCCTTACTATGTGTGTGCAAAATTTCATAACAATTGGTTGAGCAGTTAAAGCGTGAAGACGTTACAAAGAAACAAACAAATAAATAAACAGACATTCCCATTTATAATAATTATAGGATTCTCTAATTTGGGTCAATTTGTTCCTTGTATATAGAAAAGCTTTAATCAACTTTTCTCACCATTCACTCCAGGTCACCTCATATGAAGTTTGCTGTTCATACCATCCTTTACCATAACCACGCAACTTAGATGTACAGTTGCAAATCAGTGTATGCTCGTCCCAACCATGCATTTTTGCCATACCATCCAAATTTCGAATCTGCTCTATTGACACTGAAGATATTTGGGGATCAAACTCAGAAATAAAGTCATTTCTACCCACATAATGCACAGACTGCAGCAAGCTGCCCTAAATATCTAACGAGTTTACATTATTATTTTTTTTTTAACTTCACAGTTCACATACAAGTCCATCTAAAGCCTCAATACGGTTTTTATTTCTTTTTGTGCCTTTGTTGGAAATCTTCTTAATGACATTATTTTCACTTCCTGAACTTGTACTACTGCTATCCGATATATACCTTCTTTTATGACTACCCATTTTATTATTATTGTTAATGTTAATTATATATTTCAAATCAAATATACTATATATTGTAATATATGTTTTAAAATACTATTTATGTTTAGTTTTATTTAAGAGTATTTATATTTGTCTCCTTTTTTCTCTTTTTTTTTAAATTCTGTTAACAGTCACAAAAATAGTAGGTACCTATCATTTATCACCACAATAGAACAACCACTTTACTTTTACACAAAGTTCGGGTTTTACGTGTATTACCACACAATTCACTTCCATCAATCAATAATTCAATAGTTAGTTGAGTTATACGAAATACAGTCAATATGAA